>VZTN01012069.1:381038-456534 GCA_013400515.1 Erpornis zantholeuca
TTCCCGCTGCCGCTTGGCAGCCAGACGCCGCACAGAAGCTCACTGGCTCCCTCGAGGCCTCGCTCAGGCCCGGCCCTGCGCTGCGGAGCCTCGTCCTGTCCGGGCAGGCGCCGGGGAACGCGGCGGGGCCGGGGCAGAGCGGGCTGGGAGCCTGGCGGGACCCCTCGCAGGGGTCGTGCTGGGGAGCAGGGCCGAGCAGGGGGAACCCACGGCTGGAGTTAACCCTTGGGGTGCACCAAGCTGAGTTTTCCCTCAATAACCCCTTCAGGGTGTGTTGTACTTCAGCGCTGGGTCCGTGTTCTTCTTTCCAGGGTATGAGTGTGCTCCTGGTCGGGAGTGGGGGTTGCGGATCTGGCCTGAGAGTGCCCCTGCCCCAGTGCAAACCCAGCAGGGGCGATGATGTGGCTGGGAAGGATCTGGCCACACCATCCCAGTGCTGTAGCTGGATTAACCCTTTCCCAACCCAGCTCTGCAGTCCCCTGCACCTCTGAACAGGCCAGTCTGGGAGGGCTGTGGGATTGGGAATAGCTTGGCCCAGCCTCTGCTGATCTCCAAAACATCTTTTTGGAAAAGGATGGGTAGCCTGAGCACCAATGGGGAGATAAGGGGCTGAAGAAATGCGGGGAAAACCTGGGGAATTAGTCAAAAGAAGCACATAGATGGAATGAAGAAGGGAGATGTGGGGAAATGTCCCATCAGCTGCCTTCTTGTCACTGGGTCACTGAGGCTCTACAGCAGGATGGCACTTGGGGAGGGGTCCCAGCTGCCTGGCTGTGCTCTGCTTCCCCTCCATCCCTCCATTCCTCTCCTTTCCCGTGCCTTTGCGCTGGGGTACCCAGATGCTTTCCCACCCACACTTCACCCTCCAGCCTTGCTGCAAATCCTCCAGCTCTCCAAGCAGTGATCTACTCAGCTGCAAACTGGGGACAGACTCTTTCCCTTCCTGCCCAAGGTGGATCCAAGCATTTAGGAAGACCCGCAAAGGAAATGCTGCTCCTGGCTCTGCCGTTTGTGACCTGCTGCTTTCTCAGCCACCCGCACTGTGTCCATGTGGTCCTGCCCTGTGTCCTGACCTTGCTGGGGTGTTGTAGAATTTGAGGAATGTTGCACAGGGAGATGTGGATGCTGACAGCTGTCTGGGAGCAGGCAGGGACACCCACCACGTCCTGGGACATCCCAGCCCTGCTTACTGGACCCTACTGGCCAGCTCAGTCCCCTTGAAGGTGGGGTTAGGGATGGAATTTTGGGGTGAGCTCTCCCTCTTCGAATAATGGGCCTTGCTCAACTCCAGGAGCAGCCCCCAGGGGCTGTGGAATGCTTCTGCTTCTTCTGGAGGTGCTGGTGCTCACTGGACATCTCCATCCAGCCCCTCTCTTTTCCCAGCATTGCACTCCCAGTGGTCATCATTCAGGGTCTGCGCCTCCTGCCCTGGGTAAGGACCCCTCTTCCTCTTCTTCCTCCTCCCCTTCCCGCCCTTTTCCAGTGGCAGTTTTGAGCTGCAGATAGTGGGAGCAATCCCAGTGATTACGGTTGCTCCAGAACTCAGATCAGAAGTGGCCAATTTACAAGTGAAATGCTAGTTTTTCCTGGCTGCTGAGGTCAAGGGAAGTGACCTGTCCTTGACGAAGACCCCGGATTCTGGGCTCTTGGGGCTGGGAGGGAAAAGTGGGGGCTCTGCTGAGTGATGGCTTTGGGAGCCAGTTCCTTTGGGAAGGGTTGTCGGATTGGTGGCTGAGGCTCAAAGACAAACAGCTCCCGGAAGAGGTAATTAGGGTGATCGTGTCCTGATCCCCTCAGCTGTGGCAAGGAGTCACGAGTCCTTCACCAGCAGCCACTCCAAGCCCATTTTGTGTTAATTAGGCTGTTTACAAAACACTCTAAATTGCAGTAATGAATACCCCAGTCCTTGGTTTCCTTTAATTATCCATTTGCATGATGAATGAGCCAGCCTCTTCAGCCCTTCTTTTCCAGCAGAGGGGTCACACAGCCCAGTATGGCTTTGTATGGGATCTGCCATGCAAGGTGGGCAAGACCTTGGGAGAGAGGGAGAGGAGAAGGGAACTGAGGAGGAAAAGAAGGAAAAGGAGAGGGATCTTCAGCCTCAGAGATCTACCTGGCTGCGAGGAAGGGGGGTCCTTCCCAAGAGCAGCTATATTAGGGTGGGGTTTGAGCAGCTGTTTAACTCCAGGCTCAGAGCCTGGCACTCGGACTTTGATTTTCTGTAGGAAAAAGCACAGAAACCATTCAAAGCATTTAATCCTCCCTGGCTCGGCGATGGGGCTGCCTGGAAAGGCAGAGGAGGAGCGGTGGTATTTCTTGGCCCCCCACATACCTTCCCCTTTCTTTCCCCTTTGACTTGGCGGATGAATTCCAGAGATGTTAATCCGCTCTCAACCCCTCAGTGAAGAATAAAATGTCCTCTCTGTGTGGGAGGAAAGAATCCATTCAAATTAATTGCGGGAAGGAGCAGGGAGTTGGGGGTGCACTGGGTGTGAGGCTGTGCTGAGGGTGGGCTGAGCATCCTCTCCAGCACAGTGGTCCCCGAAGGGGAGGGAGGGATGGGGAATATCCAAGGTGGCACAATCCTGGGGTCCCCAAAGGGGAGGGAGGGCTGGGCAGGGGGATGGGGATATCTGAGGTAGCACAATCCTTGCATTCACAGCTGGAAGCTTCAGCCTCTGCCCTGGCCATAAAAATGCCAACCATGTGGTCTTGTGGGCCAGGGCTCAGTGGCAGGCACAGGGAGCGAGTGGGGGGCAGAATGGCCACACTCAGCAGTTTTGGGGTGTCAGCGCCTATAAAGGGGAGGGAAGTGCTCTTCTGCTGAGCCAGGGTGGCGGGAGCTGTGGGGTCCAACCCATCCCAGGGGCACACAGAGATGGGGTGGGAGAGATGGAGGGAAGAAAGTGCTGAGATCTCGAGCTGGGTCAGCCCACTGAGGGTTTGTGGAGGTGAATGTGGAGGTAGAGGAGAGTAGAGGAGAGACCCCTGGGATGGGCCAGGCACTGTTCTGCATGCTGGGAGGTCGGTGTGGCTGTGGGATGGGATTCCTCTGGGGGCCTGCAGGCTCTGCCTTCTGCCCTGACCTTCACCTCTTGTCTCTGCAGAGCTCCTGGGATCTGCCAAGCGCCTGAACGTGAACTACCAGGATGCGGACGGGTGAGTGTTCCCCTGGAGGGTGCTGGGTGCTGCTGCCAGCCCAGCTGGGCTCCTCTCCCCTGTATCCAGTCAGGGATATCCTGCAGGATCCAGTCAATCCTGCAGGATCCAGTCAATCCTGCATCTCAGGGTGTCATACAGCTTTCCAGGGGAGCTGGAGAACACAACATCCCAGAGTCAGGGCAAGCCCTGCACAGGCAGAGCCAACGCCTGCCTGGATCTAAGCTGAGGGCTGTGCTCAATCCATCCTGAAAATCCTTCATAAATCCCTTCTGTGTCCCCCTCTGAAGGGATGGGGGTGAATAGGGATGGCAGCGTGTCCAGCCAGTGCCCTGTTTCCCCCTGGTTGAAGCCCAGAGGAGCACCCCGCTGGCCTCAGCGCCTGCACGTGCCTCTGTTTAATATCCCAAAAGCAAAATCCCATTGTTTTGGGGGGAGAAAGAGAGAAAGAAAAGATGAGGTTGCCAAGTGACCACAGCATATTTGTGTAGCTCATCACTTCCAAAATCCAAGTACTTAATAAGCTGGGTACTGAGAGTTAAAGAAACCACAAAGGCCCATAAAATAAATAAGCACATTATTCTTATTGAATTAACTCTGACCTGTCAGTCATTAGCATTGTTTTTATGTGCTGTTGTTGTACCTAATTTCTACATGTTTTCTTTTGGAGGACTTTGTAGGAAGAGGTGTCCATGATGAGTCCTAACAGGCCAGCGGGGGGTTGGGAACCTGCAGGATGGCTCTGTCTTAAAATAATACCGTACAGATGGAGCTTAATAGAAAAAGAATTTAATAATAGAAGCAATGATCTGATTCTGATAAGGCACAGGGTTTGTGCTTGGGCAGCTCCAGGAGGGCTGATGGTGGGAACTGGAGTAAAGGATCTGTTCCCTGCCTGAGGGACATGGGCAGGGAGTTGCTGGGGTACAGGAAGAGGATGATGGGGAGGTGAAACACGAGCATGGGGGTGGCAGTGTGTGCCCTGGGAGAGCCATGCTGCTGGTGGTGTCCTCACCATCCTTGGGCTGTCCTCAGCCCTTGCTCAGGGCTTGGAGAGGATGGGGTGGGTGAGTGTCAGTTTGTGCAGCCACGCCAGGGCAAAGTGGGACCCCATGGGGTTGGGTCGGGGGGATTTGGTACCCCCCACATTCACACTTTGAGGCAGAGGTTTTGCTGTGGCTCGGGGACATGATGGGTGTACTGGAGGAGGGAGCAGCCCTCTGCTGGGGTTAACTAAGCAGTAACTTGCACAGGGATTTGGGGATGCTCTGGGACTGCAGATTATGAGGAGAGCCGTGCTGGATGAGCTGCATCCCCAGCACTGGGTTTGAACACTGCAGAGCCCATTGGAGACCCATGCTGGTTCTGTCAGGAGCCCCCATGTCCCTTGGAGTAGCACGTGGGCTAATCCCCGGTGGCACAGGGACCCCTTGCTTGGCCTTGGCCCTTCACGTGACAGCTCAGGGGGAGTGCCAGGCAGACAGGCCCCTTTCACAGCCCCAAGACACTAGGCTCTTTCATTACCGGCGGCCTCCCACGCTCTGCCGTGGGCTCCTGGCAGCCCTGCTGGCATGGAGAGGGGGCAGCTGGCAGAGGGGGCAGGAGTGGCCATCGGGCTGATGTGTTTGCTGGATGCTGTGAGCAGCACTGGGGCTGCCTGGCTGCTCTGTGAAGAGGGGAAATGCATCTCTCTCCATCCTGCCTGCTTCCCCCAACAGAGGGCATGGAGTGAGCCTCTCCCTGAGGTTTCCCAAAGTACACAGTGTGCCTGCATCCCTCACTGAGCCCTGGGGCACAGACAGCTTGGAGGGATTTATCGGTGTTTTGCTATGGGGAATCTGAGGCACTGGGAGTGAGGAGGACATAGCCATTAACAGCCAGTGACAATCCTAGCCCTCAGCCCATGTCCCTGTGCAGGGGGTAGCTGTGGGGACAGCACACTGGGGCTGGGGGCCAGGCTGAGGCCTGCCTTGTGCCACAGGTTCTCGGCACTGCACCACGCAGCCCTGGGCGGCAGCCTGGACCTAATCTCGCTGCTGCTGGAGGCACAGGCCACCGTCGACATCAAGGACAGCAATGGTAAGGGGTGACCCCGGGCACAGCCCCTCCGGCCACCAGCTCAGCCCCCTGCACCAGGCCGGGGGCTGTGTCCAGCCCTGCTGAGCCCCGCTGCCCACAGGGATGCGGCCCCTGCACTACGCGGCGTGGCAGGGCCGCGTGGAGCCCGTGCGGGTGCTGCTCCGCGCCGCCGCCTCCGTCAACATGGCCTCGCTGGACGGGCAGATCCCGCTGCACCTCTCGGCGCAGTATGGCCACTACGAGGTGGTAAGTGAGAGCCCAGAGCCACCCATATTCCCTCCCTGGGGCTCTCTGGGGTACATGAGTGGGGGCAAACCCCTCCGTGCCAGGTGGGAGGGAGGCAGGGCTGTGGGGTGATGCTGAGCCCCTGCACCACGTTGCTCCCCTGCAGTCGGAGATGTTGCTCCAGCACCAGTCCAACCCCTGCCTCATCAACAAGGCGAAGAAAACCCCGCTGGACTTGGCCTGCGAGTTTGGGCGGCTGAAGGTGGGTGCTGTGGGCTCTGTTCTGCACCAGGGGCTTCTCATGGGGCATCTCTGGAACCCGCTGGCTCCTCTGGGAGCAAAGTGCTGGGTCTGGCCATGACTGCTCTCCCTCCACCACAACACTCAGAGCTTGGCAGGCAGCACCTGCCTCTTCCCTTGGCTAGACACGGCTGGTTCCTGAATGTTGGAGCTGTGGGTTTTGCCCCTGACCTCACAGCAGGGCAGCGTCAGGCTGGGAGAGAAGCCAGAAATTGCTGCTCCCAGTTCTCCACAGCCTCCCCCCACCCACCCCAGCTTTGCTCGTGGTTAAGCATAGATAGGCTGAGCTGGCTAATCCCAGCAAGCTCTGAGCATGCAGCCCTACTCCAGGTCCCCAGCATAGTTTGTGGGGCCACACCATGCTCTGGGAGACCCTGGCCCAGCCAGCACCACTGGGTTGGGCTGGAGCACAGCCAGCCAGACTGTTCTCTGCCCCTCTGGGAGGGGACCAGGGGAATATTTCCATTTTTGGAGTATCTATAATGTCTGCAGCTATAAACAGGGCAGTAAAAATAACTCCTCTGTGCCTCTGGGTTGCCCTGAGATGCTGAGAGTTGCTCTGGGCTGGAGAGACTGTAGGTTTTTAGGGCTTGGTCTGAAAAGCCCGATTATGGGAAGACTATTTCTGACCATTGTGACCTTTTATGATAGTGTGGCCATGCCAAGCACTGTCCAGCTCCAGCCAAGCCTGGGGCTGTGGATGGAAGGAAGTGGCAGGATGGGGAGTGGTGGGCTGGCCCCAAGGACGAGCCCCTCAGTGGGAAGGGTGCAGGTGGGGGTACCTGCACCCTGTTGCTCACCAGTGTCTCATGCAGGTGGCCCAGCTGCTGCTGAACAGCCATCTGTGTGTCGCCCTGCTGGAGGGACAATCCAAGGATGCCACTGACCCCAACTATACCACTCCACTGCACCTGGCAGCCAAGAATGGGCACAAGGAAATCATCAGGTAACTCCCTGCCCTTTGCTGGAAAAACCCATCAGGGCTTCAGTCCCACTTCCTCCCGAACACACCTTCCTCCTGCAGGCTTCAGCCCCTCGCCCCCAAAGCAAGTGCAAGGTGTTGTCCCCTTCCCATCGCACAGCAGCCAAGTGCCTGGCCCTGATATCCTGCTGTTCATGCCTCTCCCTCCTTCCTACCAGGCAGCTGCTGAAGGCTGGGATTGAGATCAACAAGCAGACAAAAACAGGCACAGCCCTACACGAGGCCGCGCTCTACGGCAAAACAGAGGTGGTGCGGCTCCTGCTGGAGGTGAGGGATCCACGGTGGGGATGGGGCTGCGTGGGGGGACAGCCCCTGGGGGTCCCTTGCCTTTCTTGGGTGTGGTGGCAGGGAGGGATCTGGCCTTGACCATGTCTCCTCCTGGGCAGGGTGGTGTTGATGTGAACATCAGGAACACTTATAACCAGACAGCGCTGGACATCGTCAACCAGTTCACCACCTCGCACGCCAGCAAGGACATCAAGCAGCTGCTGAGAGGTGAGGTTGGGACAGCACAGAGAGGGGCTTCTTCCCTCTGGGACCTGCCTGGGTTCCCAGTGCTCCTGAACAGGCTAAACCAGTGCCAGCCTCCCAGTCCCCTCTCCCATGTGCCCCCATCCTACACGTGGGATAGTGTCCAGGGATCAAGTCCTTCCTGCATTATTGATGTTTTCTCTCCTCTCTTTGCTCTTGCTTTCTCCTTCTGCCCTCCCTGGCCTCCTGTCTTTCCTCTCTGCGCTCTGGCTCCTTTTTTCTTCCTGTGTCCCTTGCCTTCAGAGGCATCAGGAATCCTGAAGGTCCGAGCTTTGAAGGATTTTTGGAACCTCCATGACCCGACTGCTCTCAATGTCCGAGCAGGAGACATCATCACGGTGAGGCTACTCTCTACTCCCCATCCCCCTGCCCCACCACAGCTCCAGGTACCAGCCCCATCCCTCTTGTCCCATGGCAGGTCCTGGAGCAGCATCCAGATGGCCGATGGAAGGGGCACATCCACGATGCTCAGAAAGGCACCGACCGGGTCGGGTACTTCCCCCCCTCCATTGCTGAAGTCATCAGCAAGCGGACAGGTCAGTGGCCATCCTGACCATGCTGGGGACAGTCCCCTGTGTGAAACCTTCCCAGCCTTCCCAGCACCTCCTGTCGGACAGGCCCTGCAGCCCTGGCTAGCTAGGGGGGAAGGGAAGGACTCAGGGGGCATGCCATGGGCGGAATACTGATCTGGGGGTTGTGGCTCAGCTCTGCCCCCCTCCCTGCCTCCTGCATGAGCTCTTACCACACGTGTTTTGTCTTTGAATGCAGGCATGGTTGTCCCCCGTGTGGCACCCGCGCAGCAGCGCCAGGGTCCCCCCGGGGCCCTCCCGGTCCCCCCTGGGGGGCTGCAGCACCTCCCTGACGAGTGTCCGCACCCGGCAGCCCCGAGTGGCCCAGCGGCCTTTGGCCATCTCACCCTAACCCGGACGGCCCCAGGCCCTGACAGCTCAGGTCAGGGGAGCACCTGGGGAAGGAGAGGGGCTGGGGACCTTCCCCTGTTCCCAGCCCTGCCTGGGCAAGGGCACAGGGGGAGACTCTCCTCCCACCTCTCCATGGGGAAGCAGCCAGATGAAGGGAGCAGATGCAGCAAAATGGAGTTTTGGGGACCCCTTAGAGTAGCCCCTTCTCTCCCTGTGTCTCAGCCCTCTGTGTGTCCCTTGTCAGCCCAGGTCACCCTGTCTGTGTTGTGCATGCTGGGAGGTGGGAGGGAACTGATGCATTGTCTGTGGCCAGAGGGATCTTGTGGGAGAATGTTTTTTACTGTCATCACTGTGTTGGCACACGGGTCCTTGCTGGGGACCTCTGTGCCCTGCGTCACCCCCAATCCTGGGGTGCTGCTGACGGGCTCCCTGCTTGCCCCGAGCAGCAGGAGACAGGAACAGCGTGGGCAGCGAGGGCAGCATCGGCAGCATCCGCAGCGCCGGCAGCGGCCAGAGCACCGAGGGTACCAATGGGCAGAGCACCAGCATCCTCATCGAGAATGCCAGGGTAGGCACTAGCCCCTGTTCCCCTGTACTGCTTCCCTGTGCTGGCTTAGGCTGGTGATGGAGCCCCACCCCTTCCATGCCCCTTCCAGCAAAAGACAGGCTGCTGGAATTGAGTATCCTACACCAGACACCTACTTGCTGCCAGGACTCAGCAGGGAGATGCTCCTGGGGGTACCCCAGTTGTCCCCCAAAGCACAGCTGGCCTTTTTGAGTTGAGGCTGTGGTTGGCATCACACAGGATCCCCACCGTGTGCCGTGTCACCTGAGAGGATAATAAAAGATTATTTATCTGGCCAAATCCTGCCCAGATCTCTTGCTGGGAGCCAGCCTGTTGCTGGGTAGAGCTGTGTCCAGCAGCCCAGCATGGGGACCCCCACTCTGCTCCTGGGGATGTAACAGCTGGTCTCCAGAACAGGGTCCTTCATCCACTCACTCCTCCTCTCCATCAGCCTCTGCCCTCCACTGGTGATGACCTCCAGCAACACCTTTTGGGATCAGAGCCACACAATGGGACCTCCCCGGCAGGTGAGGGCTGTCCCAACTCCATGGGGCCCTGGGGACAGCTGTGCCCCCAGCCCCAGGGGCTGTTTACTGTTTAAGTGCCCCTGTGACAGTTCTCCTCTCTCCTTTCTGCCAGGGCCACAGGGCCTCCAGACCCCAGGCAGCTGTCCCCCTGGAGACAGGGTCTTCTCCCACCAGTTCTTGCGTCCTGAGCAGCTCCTTGAGGGGAAGGTAACTGGGACAACTGGGGCCTGGTGTGCTGGGTGAGAGGGCCATGTTTGGGGTGCTCAGCCCAGCTCTCACTGCACCGGGGACACAGGGAACTGGGTCTTGAGGACACTGGGGACAAGTGGGTCTTGCCCAGGGAGGTCCTGCCATCTTGCCTGGAACAGCCAGGTTCTTCCAGCCCCTGCAGCCACCGTCATGGGCTGTTCTGTGTCCTGTCCTCTCCCCAGGATGCAGAAGCCATTTACAACTGGCTGCGTGAGTTCCAGCTGGAGTCGTACACTGTCAACTTCCTCAATGCCGGCTACGATGTCCCCACCATTAGTCGCATGACCCCAGAGGTGAGGCAGGTCCTTCCCCACCCTGAGCTGGGGTGAGTGAGTGGGTACTCACTGCCCTGAGCTCCCTGAGACACTGCTGAACATGGCCCCACTCTGCTCCCATTAGGATCTGACAGCCATTGGCGTGACCAAACCAGGCCACAGGAAAAAGATCTCCACAGAAATTGGGCAGCTCAGCATTGCTGAGTGGCTGCCCAACTACATCCCGGTGAGTCCCTGGCACTGAGGCTTTGGCCACCCCCTTTTTCCAGGTCTTTTCTCAGAGCTCTCTGACCCCAGGATAGGGCAAGATGGGGTCTGTAAGTAAATACACACTGCAATGGCTTTGACTACGTTAAAGCAGTCAGAGACACCCTAAAAACAGTCTCCTGGGCAGGGGCAGGGAGGGGATGCTGAAGGTGCTGCCCATTCCTCGATGTTCACGGCAGCGGCTCTGTGCTCTTTCCAGGCTGACCTGATGGACTGGCTCAGTGCCATTGGCTTGCCCCAGTACCACAAAAAGCTGGTGAACAACGGCTATGACTCCATCACCATTGTGACGGACCTGACGTGGGAGGATCTGCAAGAGATTGGCATCAACAAGCTTGGTGAGTCCCTCCTGCCATGCTGGGGTGGCCCAGGGCAGCCAAGTTTCCCACCCAGGTCTGTCTCCACGCCCCATTCTCCCTCAGGCTGGGAGGTGCAGGCATGTCCTGAGCACCCGGAAAGGGCAGTTCCTGGTTGTCCCTAAGAACTCTTTTTGGCCAGCTGGAGCTGGGCCCAGCAAGGTAGATGCCAGCAGTAGTTTGTCTCCTCCCATAGGCAGGGTTTGGATAACCCAGAGGCCTTTGCCCCAGTGTATGACATAACTACTACTCTTCTTGGCCAGGAAACAAAGGCCTTGGGGGCTGGAGCTGACCTGATGTCCCTTTCCTTCCTGCAGGCCACCAGAAGAAGATCATGTTGGCTGTTAAGAAGCTCAGAGACCTCCGCAAAAGCCTCAACCAAGCAGAAGCAACTCTGGCAAGACGCAAAATCCCCGGTTCTCTGGACATTGTCACTATAGAGTCGCTGGAGAATGGGGAGTGCCAATCCCCACACACACCCAAAATGACAACCTTCCAGGACAGTGAGCTCAGCTATGAGCTCCAGACGGCCATGTCCAACAGCTGCCACGAGACACTCGGCATCAAGAGCAGCCAGGGAATGTCACGGAGCCAGGAGAGCATCGGGGTGCGGTCGCGGGGCTCGGGGCATTCGCAGGACAACATGCTGTCGCGGCGCCTCTCCAGCCCCTCGCAGGAGAGCCTGGGCAGCGGTGAGAGTAGCAGCAGCAGTGGGCAGTCCTGTGCACCCCCCCGCAGCAAGGAGAGCCCGGCCAGTGTGCCGGGCCGGCCCAGCCCCGAGCCCTATGGGAAGCTCGTGTCCCCTGAGGGCCTAAATGGTTTTGCCAATGGCAGCGGGGGCAGCCCTCTCAAGGAGAGGAACCTACCTGAAGGCATGGATCAGTACGTCCGGCCTGTGGCTCAGAAAGGAGCCGGGACTCCGGCAGTCACTCCTTGTACTCCTCCCCAGACTCCCAGCAAGGGAACAGCCCCCTACGTCTTCATGTACCCACACGTCTCCCTGAAATCCCCAGTGGTCCCGTCTGTCCTGGGAGCAGAGCAGCCCAAGGCCCTGGCACACCCTTACCCCTCCATCTCCCCTGGACAGAAAAGCAGCCTGCAGACATCAGCCCAAAAAGGCTTCTCCTACCTTCACAGCCAGTGCAGCCCCACGGAACCGCCCACCACAGCCCCCACGGCCAGGGAGCAGCACAATGGGGGTGAAGGCTTGAAACACAAGAAGCGCTCGCACAGCCTGAACCGCTACGCGCTGTCAGACGGGGAGCACGAGGAGGAGGAGGGCGCTCCCAGCAGCACCCTGGGCTCCTACGCCACGCTGACGCGGCGGCCGGGCCGCAGCCAGATGCCGCGGGCCTGTCTGCAGGCGGATGCCAAGGTGACCCGCAGCCAGTCCTTCGCTATCCGGGCCAAGCGCAAGGGCCCTCCGCCGCCACCTCCCAAGCGCCTCAGCTCCGTGTCCAGTGCCCTCGCTGCCGAGGTGGATGGCGAGCAGCCCCTCCACCCCGAGCGGCAGCCTGCAGCCCCCCAGGATGTGGTTGACACAGGTGCCACCCCCAGTGATGCCGGCCGTGGCAGGACAGTGAAGAGCCTGGCGGCTGCGCTGGAGGGAACGCCAGGTGTGAGTCCATCCAAGCCCCTTCTGGCCCCAAAACCGCTGCACCTGACTCAGGATTGTGTCCCCCGGGCAGATGTGGGTGAGGAGTCCCACGATGGTGGTGACACCAGCAGTGCCACGCTTTCCAATGGCATCAGGGACCCCTTTGAGAGCGGCAAGCCACGGAGACGGACAGTGAGTGAGCCTAGCACACCTATGACAGAGGCGGCTGCACAGGGTGAGCGGGAGGATGCCTGCTCAGACACAGAGGAGGAGGCCAAGCCAGGGGTATCTTCTTCATCATCCCAGAATAGCTCCAGTGAGTGCATTCCCTTTGCAGAAGAAGGCAATTTAACCATCAAACAGCGGCCAAAGCCCAGCGGGCATCCCAAGGCCGACATGGCCGTGCTGGACATGGAGCCTGGTTCCCAGCCGGCAAAGCCCCAGGGCTCCGCTGGGAAGGAGCCAGCAGCCCCTGCTGTGACCAAGGAGCCACCCGTCCTGGAGTTCAACCTCACTGAGTCAGACACGGTGAAGCGCCGGCCGCGCTTCAGGGAGCGGGAACCGCTGCAGGCGGTGCTGAAGGCGTTCAGCATGGCAGGGCAGGCGGAGGCAGGGGGCACCCCCACACCCCAGTATGCCCAGGCCCAAGCTGTGAGCATTGCCGGCCCCCCTGCCCCAGCACTGGCACCGCAGCCCACGCTGGCTGGGGATGCCTTTGATGATGACAGCGTGGAGTTCAAGATTGCTGAGATAGAGAAAAGCATCTTGACGCTGGAGAAAGGGATGAAGAAGGCCCCGAGCCCCACCAAAGCCCCCAGCCCCACAGAGGTGGTCGGTAGAGCAGTGGTGAGGACACCCACTCCAGGTATGGGCATTTGTGGAGCTGTCTTCAAGGTGGTGGTGGGGCTCCCTCACGTGTCAGTGTGGGAGGTGAGGAGGACCTGTGTCACCACCTACCATGAGTCCCTTTCCTTTGCAGATGTCCCTGCCAAGCACACTTCCGTGGCATCCACTAAGCTTGTCTTTTCTGGACCCAAGACCATCTACCAACAGGTCCTGCAGCCCTCCCGCCACACTGTTGCTCCCTGGGCAGCCGCCGAGGTCGTGCCAGATGTGATTGGGTCCCTGCCCAGTCCCAGCTCACTGACGTTGGAAACGGGCAGCAAGGTGTCAGCAAAGCCTTTGGCAGCTGCCCCAGGGGCCACCCTGGCCCAGCAGCGGCTGGAGCAGGCCAACTCCAGCCTGGCTGTCACGCTGCAGGCAGCAGAGAAGAAGATCACAGTGGAGGAGGCAGAGAGGTGAGGGAAATGCTGAGGCTGGGTCCCTTGAGGTGGGGTTGGGAAGGTCCCAGCGAGGGCAGGAAGGATTGTGCAGGGGCACGTCAATGCCTGCGCTACACAGGTCACACGTGCTCAAGCCCAGCTCTGAGTTCCTGCTGCTGGGTTGGGTCCAACCTCGCCAAACCTTCCCCGTCAGCACCTGCAGCCTTTGGGCAGTGCTTCAACTCTCTCCCTTTCCTCCGCAGCCACCCTGGGACTGTGCACTCAGCCAAGAACATCTTGGAAGACATCAGCAACATGTTCGACGACCTGGCCGACCAGCTGGATGCAATGCTGGACTGAGGCTTGCTCCCTCCTTCCCGTCCCTGCCTCCGGCTGCTTCACCAGTGCCCCTCGTGATGGGGGAAGAGTGGATCCAGCACTGAGCGGTGCCTGCAGGTCTCTCCAGCTGCCTCCCTCCCCGCACTTTGCACTGCAGCTGGGAACACAGCTGCCCTCCTTGCCCATCCCCGGCTCTTGTGTCACATGTGCCAGCATGGCCTTGGGCTGGTTTCTGAGGGGGGTCAAGCATTTCCCACCAGACTGGCAGCAGGAGGAGAGCCCAGAGGGGCTGCACATGCAGTCCGGGAGGCCATAGAGAAGCCCTCATTCCCTTGCACAGAGCTGAAGAGCCTCCACAAGGAACCTTTCTCTTTCCATGCTGCATTGTTGAGTCCTGCCTCTTATTATTTATCCCTTGCCAACAATGTGTCACAGGAGAGACCTCCCCGGGCAGCCGCCACCGAGCTGGCGATTCACTGAGCAGCCCCAGCCCTGGCCAGGCCTGACAGCAGCTAAAAGAAGACAGGGCTTGTCGCAATTTGGCAGCTTGTGGAGCGAGAAGGAACCTTTCTGCTTTATTTGCCGCTTTTCCAAACGTGTCAGCGTCAGCCGGCGTGAAATCCAAGTGGATCGAAATCCCTCCAGTGGGACCCACAGACCCCTCGAGATGGGACTGGCACAGCCTGCGGAGCAGTGGATGCTCTGCCATGGCCCTGCCGGACATGGGAGCCTTCCTGCCCCTTCCTAGAGTGATGAGGATGCAGTGGCAGTGCCAAAAGCCTGGGAATTTGGGCCAGTCTGTCTGGATCGCGCTGCTCAATGCAGTTTGCCCCCTGCCAACACGGTGCCTACGCAAACCCCCACATTGGTCCTTCCAGAGTGAAGCAGCGTGATGAATGCTTTTTAAATTTCTTTCTCCCCTCCCTTATCCCTTTTTTGAGGAGGAAACAGTCCCTTTTCCCAGTGCCCCTCCCTGTGGGGAGCTGCTGGCACAAACCCCGCCGTGAGCATTGTTCAACAGTAGCAGTGTTTGGGACGTGATCCTTCCCCGCGGCTCTGCAGCCCAGCGGGGGAGCTGACCCCGGATGCACCGGGAAACTCGGCTTGGGAGCAGCTCCCGCACGCTGGATGTGGCCACAGCCCATGGCTGCAGCAGGGGAACGGCAGCGAGAGCTCCCTGCATCCAGGCGGGAGGAGCGGCTGCATCGCTCCGAGACAGATTTCTCTCGCAGGATCTGCTCAGTAGTGCATGGCTAAATATGTCCAAGAGCCCCAAACTTGGCTCGCGCTCGGCATGCCAAGCAAATGAAAGCATCGGAGCACCAGAAGGGAACCGAAGATTGTGCTGAAGTGCCATTTGCTACAAAAATTCCAAACAAAGGGAAAGAAAAATCCACATATTTCCCTTAAAAAAAAAAAAAATCACCAATGCAAAACCAAACTGGAGAGGGAGAAGGTGTCTGAGAAGGTGCTCCCTAATCCTGTTGGGAGTTTGCAGCTGGATTGGACTGTTTGCAGACCCTTGTGCTATTGCATGGAAAGGGGAGTAAAGCCCACCTGAACATTCCTGCGGGTCTCTGCTCCTGACAGCAGCTGCATCCTGGGCTGGGCAGGCAAGAGGTGCCAGCCTGGCTTCTGGGCTAAAAAGCAGACAGAAAGCCCTGAAAAAACCTAAAAAAATATCGTTGCCTGGGACTTGAGGTCAGTGTGAGGCGGGTAAGATACTTCTTCCTCAGCTCTGATTTCTGTTCCACACTGAGTGTATCCACTGCCTGTGTCTGAGTGCCACATCATGAACATGATGTTTTCAAATAGCTACAACCAGTGGCACTTTATCAAGAGGTTCACAGAAACCTTTTAAAACTGATTTTTACTCTCACAAGTCAATCTGGGACAAACCCAGGGTTTTTTTTTTTCAATGTTGATAAACTGTAAATGGTTTTTTTTTAAGGCCAATGTATATATTTTAAATGTGATTTATTATATATATTTACTAACTAGAACTGCAAGTCTTGGGTCAGGGATAAGAGGACACTGGGGTGGAGCTGCCGCTGTCTGAGCCACCTGAGGGCAGCACAATGCTGCTCTCATTGTCAATAAGGGAATTAAACATTTGATTTTGCAGAAGAAAGCCTATTTTTTGAGCTCTAGATCTCTATTTTGAAGCTACTGTATGGTGTGTAAGTTATGTACACTGCAACTGGGACTAACTGACCCCAGCTGCACCTGCTCCGTGCAGCGAGACAGTGAGGGGAAAAAATAGCCCGTGTAATCACCAGACTGACAACAGATTTTAAACCATCTGCTCTGTTTGTGTTAATCATGTGTTTTGTTTTCCACTAACATCCATTAAGACTAAATTCTATTAAACAGTGGGGCATATTTTACCCTTTTGATAGTTTTGCCTAGTTGTGTCCTTTGTGTCAAACGGCACAAGCCTGTCTCCTATTGCTTGAAGTCCATCAAGGATCAGCTTTATCCTGTCCCTTGAGTGCTCCAGGGCTCCTCAGATAATCTCCCCTGGTGAGTCCCAGTCATCTCCAGTGAGGTGAATGTTCAGTGTGAGTCTCACCACCACAGCAGTAACATGGTGACAGCACTGGTGTCCCAGTGCCCAGCTCTGCCCATGTGACACCTCCACTATCCGCCTGTGCCAGGCAGAGCACTCCTCCCTTCTCCTGCCTGCTCAGAATGTGGCCACTGTCACCCCAGGGCCTGCTTTGCTCAGGACAAGCAGCCCAGGCCTCCTTATCTCACCACTGCTTGTCTCCAGTGCTCCCAGTGCCTCTTCAGCTCACCCCGACCTTTCATCCATCCAGAGAGATTCAAACTGTGCCGCCAGCCTTGACTGAAGCAGTGCCTGGGATGCAGGAAACCACCAGGTAAGCAACTTAATCTGTAGGAAGAGGCATTCAGAGATGGACAGATTTGCCCAAAGCTGAGCAAACTGGGAAAAAGGCCAGAACTGGAGCCTAGGAGCATCAAGCTTTCCGGTTGTGTCCCTGCAACAGGAAAATCACATCCTGTGACTGCAGCAGCCGCAGACATTTTTACTTCCTTGCGTGCTGGTTGCAAACTCATTCCCATTCTTGGGTGTGTTATCCAAGACAATCATTTATTGCCATTCATATACTGGATGCTTGTGGGTCTGGGTTTGTTGCTTTTTTTTCTTTTTTATACAATTTACAAGTTTTAATACAAATGAAGTATTTTTACATACATCCCAAAAAAATTTAATATAAAATATACAGCATTTAAAAACATCTTGATGTAGGAAATTTCCTTCTGCAGCTGTGCACCCTGACCCTTGGACACTTCAATGGCTGAGGGAAGGGTGGCACTAGCAAGACCGTCCAAAAGTCTCCATTCATACACTTTAGCTCCCTCCAAGTCTAGCAGGGGAAGGAGGATGTGGGAAAATAAACGTTTGTGATCACCCAGAGGAGGAAACATTGAAGGTGCCTCCTCCAGTGGAAGGTGTGGTCAGCAGGAAGCCCTAGAATCTGCTGCCTTTTATCACCTACAACAGTTCATGGCACAGGGCAAGAGCTGAGGTCTGGATGGGAGGAAAGCTGGGACAGCAGTGAGCAGTGTGCTGCCTCTGACTCCAGCTCAGCTCTGCCACAGAGATCAATACCCGACTTGTGGTCCAACCCTAGCATCAGGAAGGAAGGCTTATTTCTCAGGGGCCACGTGTCACAGATCTGGAGCTGGCATTTAGTGAACTGAGGCTGTGAGGTGCAGCCTGTTCTCCTTGAGCCCTGCAGGTGCCAGGGAGTGAAAGCACTGCCCAGTCTGTTTGGCAAAGGTGGGCAGACACATGCAGGGGAGGAGCCCTGTGCTTCCCTAGGGAGTTGCTGGCTCCCTATCCCGTGCAATCCTGCCAGCATAGGATATTCACTTCTGCCCCAGAACTGCAGGAACTGGGTCCAGGGCTTGGAACACCCCCGGCTGCCCCCCTCCAGCATCCTCAGTGTGTCCCCAGAGCTCGGGGGTTGGCTGTAGCCAGCTCTGCTCCTCTACCAGCCCCACAGCAGGGTGAGGGTATTGCTTAGAGACACTCAGCCGTGTCGGTGCTCTCTGGTGATGCTGAAACGTGAGGAAGACGAGGTGGAGCAGCAGGGCAGAGCTTGGGGGTTTCAGCCAGCTCCCTGCCTGCCCAGGAGGGACCAGCTGCCACTTGTTCATCTCGGGTACCAAAGGGGAAGTAACAGCCAAATATTGTAGTGTTAATGTTGGGACCAAAACCAGGGCCAGCTTTAGTCAGTGTTTAGAAACAGAGTCAACATCTCCATGACCTGCAAATACGCTGGTAGCCAAGCCTGTGTGCTCCTGTGTGGCCCTTTGTCAGCCCACAATGGCACCAGAGCTCCCAGTACAGATGGGGTTTGGTCAGAGCTCAGGAGCTTGTGTGCTGCACTGGGGCAGATCATGGTTGGCTGCAGCCCTCCAAGGAAGGTCCCCCGAGGCAAACAAAGAGACCTCCAGAAAACCACTAAGCAGATGTTGCCCAGGAAGGTTGTGGTTGTCCCATTCCCAGAATTGTTAAAGGTCAGGTTGGACAGGGCTTGGAGCAACCTGGGATACAGGAAGGTGTACATGGCAGGGGGCAGAACAAGACAAGCTTTGAGGCCCCTTCCAACCCAAACCATTCTGTGGTTCTGTGTGAAGGCATTAGCATGGAGGGGAAAGACTTCCCAGCACTATCACAGACAGACATGTTTGGGAGGGGGTTCTCTGTGCCTTGGAGAGCAAGTACTGGATGCAACACAATCCTGGGACTGGAAAAGGAGCCATTCACCAGCTCTGTATTAGTCACAACTGCAAGTTGCAGATATCCTGCCTGGAAAGACATCCCCTCCCCCTAGGGCAGGACAGGCAGGGCTCAGGCTTTATCTGGAGCTGTGGCTCTCTCAAGCAGGCACATTACTGAAGCAGAACAGCAATTCGGATCACAAACAGGAGAACAGCTATAAAACCTCTCTGGGGTTGTTAAAGATAAAAGCTGGTTCAAAAGGGCTGCAGGAAGCTGAGCCACACTGGCTCCCTGAAGGCAGGCAGAGCTGCCCTCCCTCTGCACCAGACCAGAGGATCACAGGCAGCTTTCCCCAAAGCCCTGTCTCATCCCTCTTCTGACAAAGCCAGCACATGGCTGTGACAACGACACTAGAGGGCAGGGCTGGCTCAGCCCGGCTGTCCAGAGACCTTTCCCACTGTCCCCTGGGGAATGTGAGCTCCCAGCACTCCTGGGACTGCAAGAAGGATGGCTCCTTTGCCCCGGGACACAGGGCAGGGAGGCGGGGACGGCATGCACAGGCACGCACACACGGAGAGCAGGCAGAGATGGAAAACCAAAACGGGTTTCAATAGAGATCTCCTGCTTCAGCAGCCCTACTGGACCCAGATTCTCCTGCCAGGCCCAGGAAACCCATCTGCTCACAAAGAGGAAAGGAGTAGCTTCATTTTAGCATCACCATGATACTAACAAATACCTCTAGCAATAAATAAATAAAGGAAAAGCAGCCTAAACAGGCACCAGAGCTTGCAGGCTCCTGTGAGGGTACCTGGCAGGCTGGGGAGGGGCTGCATACCTGTGGGGGGATCCCTGCCTGGGGCCCGGGAAAGTGCAGATGTAGTTTTGCCAGGAGGCTGTCTGGTTTGCATGTGTGAGGGAAAACTCCCTGAGCCTTTGGTGCAGCCACTCTCCCGGTGGCTGTTTGGCCCTGGCTCCAGGGAACTTGAGCTGGGTGCTTTTAAAATGGCGAATTCATCCCCAGCTTGGTTTCAAACTGCAACTTCTGCCTCTTTTGGTAACGGACACGGACCCTGGAGAAGAAAGAAGAGAGTCAATATGTAGAGCGGTGAAAGGCAAGACTGCCCCACTGCCATTCCTGAGCTGCCAGCCCCAAGAGGCAGGGAAGCCCCTGGCCTGGGCCCTGTGGTAGGCTGGGAGGGGAATCAAATCCAGAGAGCAACCCACAGTCTCAGTCCTACCCCATCCAGCTAAATCCCATCTCCAGGGACACCACACACAGCAAAGAAAGGTCCAGAAACCCTTCCCAGGAACTGGGATGGGGTCTCTATCCCCATCAGGGCTCCCTGTAATCCCTGCTGCTTTTCCTCCCCAGCCCATTTCCTGAATCAATGTTCATTAGCGTTGACTCCCAGCTCCGGCTGCTCCCTGTGCTGGGAAGAACAGCCAGTCACTTTGCCTGCTACTCATTCTTGGCTTCAGCCACTTCCCGTGAAAACGAGTCTCACAGTCCAGGCTCTGTGTGAAGGCACATTTCCTCTGCTGTGATTCAATGCCTCTCTGTCCTCATGGGACAAGATGGAGAGAGCAGCCCTCCCCAATCCCATACTGGTGTTGCATAGACCTTGGCTCTCTCCCTCCCTTCGGTTTGAGATAAGGAAATTTTGTTCTCCCTTCCTGCTCCCAATCACTGCCACTGCCCTTCTCTGACCCTCCTTCCTCCCCTGCGCTTCCTCCCCGGGAGGTGGAACATGGGCCTGCACACAACAGCCAGGTGATTTACACAATGCAATCAGCTTTTCCTTTTTGTTCCCCACCCTGTTCCCTGGGCATCATTTTTTTTGCAGCTCAAGGCCAGGCTGGAGGGAGACTCCAGCCCTTTTTCCCCATCCTCCCTTCAACCCCCATACCTGATTTCATGCAGCTTGACAATCTCATTAATGATAACCACAAGGACCAAGGAAAGAAAACCCAGGAGCCATGAGACCGGAGAGATGGAGACGTGGCTAAAGGTCAAAGAAGAATTGAGGTTTTCCCAGAGTTTCAGGTCCAGCACAGTCTGTGCCACTTGCCCCAACAACCTAAGATTAAAAACAGACAGAGCAAATCTCAGCAGACCTGATAAGCTTCCCAGGATCTTTAGATCAGGGTTCAGGCCCAGATGAAACACTCACAACAGAGACCCTTCACCAGTTCAGCAGTGGACATCAATTCCCATGTACTTTATTCTCCTCAGCACCAGCAAACTGGTGCTGGAGTGGGCCTCCTTGCTCCAGCATCCTGAACACCTCCCCAGAGCCTGGGGGTACTCACACAACAGCCACAGTGAGCGTCCACCACCGGTTGGAGAGGGGGCTCTTCTTCCACAGGGGCTTGGTGCGATGGACGTGGGTGATGGATATGAACACTGCAGGGAAAAGGGGATTATTTAGCATCACACACAGATACAGCACTTTACAAGGCACATCACCACCTGTTACTCCTAAGGGATATGGGGTTCACATCCCTGGAACCAACCTTCTGTTCCAGGCTCTTTCAGATCAGGCTCCTCACAGCAATGCAAGTCCCCGGAATGCAGGTGGGGGCAGTGCAGTGGTTGTACCGCACACAGTTATTCACTGTGAGGTCAGTTCACAGCCTGAGGAGCTGAAACAGAGCAGCCAAAGGCCCAGGTCTGGGGAGTGGGATGGGGGTGGGTGTGCCCTTGTTCCAGGGCTGCACCAGAGCAAAGCTCCAGCCCAGAGAGAGATTTAGTCAGAGACCCAGAGCTGTTTGCACAGCGTTCACTTGGGCTCTTCCAAACAGCTGCCAGGCAAAGCACCCCTGCCTTGCCCCACTGGTCTGAGGGACATAGAAGTACTGCAACCCCTTCTCTCCAAAACTGGAGATCAAATCAGGAAGCATTTCAGTTGGACTGGACACCTGCACATCTCAACACACAATGCTCTGCCCAGCACCATGGGACATGAGGGACAGGACATGAGGAACCCCTTTAGGGTTCCCAGGGAGCAGCTGGACCTACTCTGCCAGGCAATGGGTGCAGGTGGATGAGGGTCAGCCAGGAGATGGCTGTACACCCCTCCAGAGGGTTTAAAAAGGCTCTCAAACAGTCACAGCTGTACCAGTGCCCTTTGGAGGAAGGCAATGGGGTACTCACAAAATAGCTGCAGGGATATAAACACTTTTGAGGCAGGGAATCTTTTTGGAGAGCTACAGGTGCTGCTACTACCTTTCAAGAAGGTGAAAGAGATTTGGCTCTCGTGGTGAGACTGGGCAGAACCAGCACTTCACCAGGCTGGTAGGCAGCAGAATCAGTTCTGAGGGTTATTATCTTTAATCTGCCAGAGCAATGTTTATTGAGACAAGAATTTGTGCCTCTGCTGTGAGGCCACTGCAGTGTCTGCTTCTATCAGGGAGTTTATGCTCTGGCATAGGGGGCAAAGAAAAGAGGATGCAAGTTTTTCCCCAGAGCAGGGAATGGGGTTCTGGGAACAGGGACTTACCTGTGTGTAAAACAATCAAGCCAGCTGTGAGCTTCTGGGCTATCAGGAGAGCGTTGGAAAATGTCCCAAACCAGTCAGGAGCACCATCAGCATTGCTAGTGAATGAGAGGACACAGGAAAGAAGTCAACAGTGGGCACTTAACTGTCTGACCTGTTTCCACCAGGGCCGTGTCCTCCAACAGCTGAGGGATCTGTGTGAGCTCAGGCTGTCCTGGTACCAGGAGGTGACAGTGGGAACTGATGTAGCTGTCAAGGCCACAGGGAGAGCACCCAGCCCTGCTGGGTCATGGAAGAGGTTGAAGCTTGTTAGAGGATTGGAATCAGTCCTCCTCGGAAAGGGCAAGAGCAATAGGATGTGTGTTCCAGGGCCAGTTCCTCACCTGTGCAGCATGATGGAGGAGCAGGCTGTGAGGTTGAGGCTGGTGGTGTTCACCCCTTTGCAGGACTCATGCAGAGTGAACCCGAAGCAGATGAGGCAGGAGCAGATGGTCAGGCTGAATTTCAGCAGGAAGCAGAGCAGGAAATAGTGCTGTGTCTGTGAATAAGGGAAAGGAAGGAGCATGACACGGGCATGTCACTGGTACAACCTCCTCCTCGTGAACCATCAGAGAATCAGTGGCTGCAAAAGACAAGCTGTAGTACAGATGAGATGCTGCACTGAGGATCTGCCCTCTGGGCATGCTGGAACAGGGGATTCCCTTCCTGGCTCATGCCATGGATCAATTTACTGAGCGAGCTGGGAAGGCACAGGGCCTCAGCTATGCATCAACACTGGGACAAAACAAAAGAGAAAAATGCCTGGACAATTTAAATCTGAGGGGCCACCTACCTTCTTAGGAATGGAAGTCAAGTTTTTTCCTGTTGCCATGGTCATGATGGAGCTGTGGGGAGGCTTTCCCAGGAGCGAGATACTGGAGAAAGGTAAGTTAAGTGTCTCAGTAACATGTTCAGGCATCAGAACTCTTGTGCTTTTATCTGTGTCTAACATTTGAACCCAAATAACCTACTCAGACTGCTTGAAGCATTGGCACTTATCTTTATATATGCCGTAAAAGGTGTTATTCATGGCAGGTGCAGACAGACACAGAACTGACCTCCAAATGTATGAGGGAGAAAAAACCACCTGTGGTACCTTGACCTCCACCTGACACCCCAGATTCTCCATCCCACAAGGCAGGAGCAGCACACAAATGCTCCTGTCACTGTTTCCAAGCACCTTGTCACAGAAGGTGCTTGGAATAATCCTTGCAGCCTTCTCAGCGTGCTGTGGGCAAAGTCAGCTTTCTTTTAGCATGGACACAGTGAGGCTGAGGGAGTGGTCTATGCATCCTGTGGGGGGTGGGAGGAGATTCCACCCTGACAGACTCACCTGAGCAGTGGGTAGCAGAAACAGGAGAGCCACACAATGTCTGTGGTACTGAGGATGGGTGGCAGCTGCACCAGGCAGGAGAGGAACTGGAGAGAAACAACCCAGAGTGAAGAACATGAGCAGCGCTAGGACACACTCATTACCCAAAATGCTGCTGTCTTCCCCCAAAACACTGGGATGAGCTGGTAACTGGGCTGTGACTGCATAGTCCCTCCATATGTTCCCGTGGCAGGAACTGCAGGAGGTGCCTGTCTCCAGGGAAAAAGGGTTTCAAAGAAAATGTAGGAGGGTCAGGGAGCAGCATAGTGCAGGCTGAGATCACAAAGTCTCCATCTCTAATTTCCCCAAACATGCTGTGTAAACCTGACTGAAGGCCACGTTCCTCTCTCATGGCTGCCCCACTGCAGTCAACCAAATCCATGTGAGGTCTCCTGTCCTGAGTTAAACACTGTCCCCAGCCAGGCCAGGACTCACCTGAATGACAACCAAGGTCAGCTGGCACTGCAGCAGGAAGAGGAAACACTTGCGGATCCCATAGGTTGCATGCCTGGCCTGGAAGGAAGCACAAGCCCTCAGAGCCCTGCTGGGAGCAGCTGCCAGCCCAGAGCAGTTATTGGCAGGCAGGGAAAGAACATGTGGGCTGCAGGGGAAGTAGGAGGGGAGAGGATCTGGACACATTGAAAGCAAAAAGAGAAGGTCTCTCGCCTTCTCTTGGAGAAGGAGAGGTTCTGAAGGCAAGGCAGAATTTAGCCAAGGGATAAGTTTGTTTAAACTCTTGGCTTTTTTGGGGTTACGCTACTCCCTAACACTGCACTGTTGTCTAGCTAGGGACCTCTGCAAGATTATACTTCATCCAGATGAACAATATTCATGTTCTGTTGCCACAAGGCACCATTCCCAAACCATCCCCAACACCTTAGATGAGGAGGGCCAGGCAGGAAGATTCTCTCTGAAATGAGAACCACACTGCTTCCGGAAAAAAGGCCAGGAGACACAAGCGAAGCTCCTGTGGCAGCACTGTGGGCACCTCTAGCAGAATGCTCATGGGAGCTCCTGGCTCTGCTCCTTGCAGAGGGCAGAGGGGATTGCCTGGCTCACCTGCTCTATGAGCCTGATGATGCTGGTGCTCTCCTCCTGGCGGAAGGACATGGAGCAGGGCAGGCTGTTGAGCTGCCCCGAGAGCTGCAGTGGGGTGAGCTCCTCAGAGCCGTTGGTCAGGGTGGTGCTGGTGGCATAGCCAAAGGTCTCCCAGGAACAGCGGGATGGGTAGAGAGGGTCCAGGGCTATACTGCAAGGACAACACAAGGGGTTTCAAGGGGTGCTGGTGAAAGGCCTCATCCCAGAGGAGAAACTGTCTCACTGCAGTCCAGCTTGGAAAGTCACACTGCTGTGCCATGCTCTGTATACCTTGCTCAGGCAGAGAAGCCTGAGCTATGACATTAATTTAGGATCAATCTCCCTAGACTTTCAGTTATTCACAGAGAAATAATGAACATAATTGGGTTTGTGGCACAAGGTCAACAAATTGGCTGATCCACTCTTTCACCCAATGGGGAGCATCTGTAATGCCACTTGGGGCACAACAGTCCAGCATGCAAGAGAGTATCTTCCTTTCAAACATGGAAATACCTCTGTGTGTCAAGGGCCCTAAGCAGTCACCCCATCCAATACCCCCAAATCTCCATGATGAAAGCAAATGCAGCTAAAAATGGGCAGAGCAATTGTGAGCATCTCCCTGCACAGTCCACAGGTGTGGGTACTTGGCCATGGCTGGGTACTTGCTAAGATCAAGGCAAAGGCAGATGGAGGATGAATAGACCCTGCCCCACCTGATATCACTCTGCAGGAAGAGGCAACTGTTCCGAAGGTTGGCAGAGCTTCCCAGACAGCAGGTCACCTCCCCGTACTCCTGCATGATCTTGATCATCTCACACATGGCTGCAGAAGGGCAGAAGGAGCAATAGGGTATTATGTCATTATCCTCACAAAAATGCAGTGTTCCACACCCTTTCAGGTCTGAATAACTAACTGATCTTTTAAAACTGCCCTAACTGATACTGCCAGTCACATAGAGAGAGATGCACAGTCAAAGCACACAATTAGATAGTTAATGAATTGCAGACCAGGTGCTCTGTATACCTGCCACTGCAGAAACTGAGCTGTGATTCAGAGAACTGTGACCCAGAGATTTGCTTTTTTCAGACCAAAGATGTAGGTATAGCCTGGGTGCATGAAACAGCTTCAACATCAAATGCTCTTGTTAAAAAACAGCAGAAAATCATTCAAACTGAAAATAAATACAGTGTTTCAAACTGCTCAGCAGCACACCACTAGTGTTGTTACAAGTCTAAAGGAATAGAGGGAATGTAACAAACCACTCCAAAAGCAGTGCCACACTCAGCCATACTCAGAGACAGCCCCTGTTCCTGCACTTCCACCCACCACCACCTCTACCCTTTATCAATATGTTTATCAGCATCCCAAGGGCCTCTAAGTCAAAGCTGCTGTTTGATCTGATTTTAGTTTTGTAGCTCTATGCACAGTGCTCTCTCTGTATGTACATGGATTTTCTAGAATGCTCCAAAAACCCACAAGCCTCCCCTCTGCAGATTCCCTTGTGAACACCTTCACTAAATGCCAGGTGCACAGAGACCTGCAGCACAGTGAGGGGTCGGGTCAAGGGGGGAGCTGCCACTTCTGTCAAAGAGAGAGAGAGAGGAAATTTGGGTGCTAAGTGTGAAGGCAGATTGGACTGTGACTGACACGCTGGAAACTGTGAGCAGAGGTACTAAAATGCCAAATTATAATGATGCTCCACACTTTTACTGGAGACTTGGTACGTATTAGCCAGCTAAGCACTCAGCCCCCTTCTTAGCTAAAGTAATAACTCAGAGAGAGAGAGAGAGACATTTTGTCCTTTCTGTTTTCTGCAATCAAAACCTGCAAAGCAGCAGAAGGTGTTAACAACAACTGCCAAGGGAAAGTTCTTCTGGGAAGTGATTTCTGAGTTATATAACAGTTGTGAGCAGAGATCAAAGTCTCCTGGTACAATGATAACACTTATTTAATGAAAGCAGTAGCATTTTGGATGTTTACTTTTGTGTCTCTTACGAATGCAAATGGAAAGGAGTGGTTCTCAGCCCAATTCAGTAGCTGGGCAACAGCTGCACTAAAATTAAGTTAACACCTGGCTCCCCACAGGTAGCAAGAGAGGGTAATTAACATCAATATGTCCTTCTAGATTTCTGGAATGTCTCCCCTTCCCTTCACCCATGTCTACACTCGGATGAGCCAGACCAAGAAGCTGGGGAAGGAATTAACAGACAGGAGTAGGAAAGGCCACTTACTCTCTGGGGTGCAGTCTGTGAACAGGGGCACCAGCAAAGGCACGTTGTCAATGTTCTGCAGGTGAGGTCTCACCTGGTGGATTCCCCGGGGGAGTTTGGCCTGAAAAAGAGAAAGGACAGATAAGGCAGGGAGTGTGAGGGAGAGGCATTTCAGAGGGAACTGCTGAAATGAGAATGGTGATTCCTAGAACTATGCAACTTCAAGATAAGATACAAAATCATGTTCCTGCAGACAGAACTGGCTTTCCTGAGCCACTGTCAAAAGTTTTCTGATAAAGTTCTACACTGACCTGCCAAGCTCCCTGTGCTTGCCCTTAGGGTTTGTAAGGTCTGTGTGATAAACCTGTGCTCAAGGATGTCTAAGGACTTTTTGCCTGTGTGGAGAGTCTAGTCAGACACATCTGCTGTCTCCCAGCAACTGGATATATTTCAATTGCAGCCACATCAACCTGCAGCAATGCAAGAAGGGCTCTTGCCATCTAAAACCAGGCCCAATAGATGTTTTTTTATCTTTATCTCTGATATTCCTGTAATCTCTGCTGAGCATGTGTGAGGTCTTTATGAAGCAGGAAGGGCTTGTCTCACACTGACCACTGGGCAGCACCAGTCTGTGGCTCACAGCTGGAGCACAGTGTTTCTTCTGTCTCCATGGAAAGTGAGGATGTTCCCACTCTCTGCTCAGCCCATGGGACCCAAAGGAACTGAGATGCAGCTCTCAAGGTTACATCATGTGTAGTAACCTCCATTCCTAAACTCCAAAGCAAAGAGCTGTTCAGCAAAAGTAACTAAGAGAATCCCAAATTTCCCAGGCTCTAGATAACCAAGCTGGATGAGGGCAAGGGAAATCAGGAGTCCCAGTGTAAACCAGTCAATCTGCTTCAAGGAGGAATTTCCTCTGGGAGTAATGAGGTGACACTCCTGACAATGACAACAGTACAAGGTGTACAGGGAAAGGGGCCCTCACCCTGTTGCAGTCCTCCAGGAAGCTGGGGATATCACTGTCCGTTGGCTGAAAGCTGATGAGATCAGAGTGCCCTTCCTCTTCCATCAGCAGAAGCCCCTCCACATCATCTCGAGAAACTGGAGCAGAGAGAAGCAGCGTAAACAATAATCACAAACCTGCCTCTGCCACCCCTGTGCCACCCACGTGGGACATGCACGTGGCGCTGCAGAAGCCAGGAAACGTGAGGCCTGATTTTCTGGGTTAGCAACACTCGGATCTCCCACTCAGTCATCTAAAATGCAGTATTTTTAGATGACTAATCTGTTCAGAGGTAGATATGTGAGCCTAGTCTCTGCTCTTTTGAGACATGATACTTTATCTGTTCTGCTGTCCTTCTAGGGGAAGAGCATAAAGAAATCCCAGCTAAAGTAAGAAAAAAAAGAGTAATGCACAGGCAAAGGACCTTCAGTGCATTGACCAGGCAAGAACCAGAAGCACTCATGAGGACATAAATTCATGGCAGCTGGTGCATAGAACAATGTCTGTTTCCAAAAACTTGGTACTGGCAGGCTAGAAAGGCTATAAATGTAAAGTGCTGTCGCTTTTACACACACACACACACACACACACACACACACACACACACACACACACACACACACACCTGAGGCCCTCCAGTTTTATGCTCAAAGCTCTGACGGACCAGGTGTCAGGTGTGGACACAGGAACCTATGAATGGGTCTAAAAGAACCACTCAGGAAACACATGGCACTCAGAGTGGCCAAGGCACAGTTCTCACCCTGATGGAGGTCATCGTGCAGGGAGCCAGCATGGCTGGGGC
Source organism: Erpornis zantholeuca (assembly GCA_013400515.1). NCBI lineage: Eukaryota > Metazoa > Chordata > Aves > Passeriformes > Timaliidae > Erpornis > Erpornis zantholeuca. The sequence goes on from VZTN01012069.1 coordinate 409,428, forward strand.
TGGAGGGGGGGATCTCTGAGCCAGGCACGTCACCATTGGGTGTTAAGGATATGTGGCAATTCCAGCCAGTCTCCAGACCCATTTTCTCAGCAAACACCTGTGGGTGAGCAGACAAAGGGTTTTAGGGTGGCTTCCCAGGCCAGAGCACTGCAGACTGATGCCATACTGGAGGCACAGGTACCTTCTGGACTCATTAGTGGGCTGAATCAGATTAACCTCAGATTGCACTGGAGCTAAACTCTTCAGTCAGACAATGAGGGGCCATGCAAGGTCAGGGGGTTCAGCAAAGACAGCTTACCTTGCTTTTGAGCTCATCTTCCAGGGAGAAGTAGACAAAACGAATGCAGGCATTGACCAATCCATCAATGAGGCGGACAATGTCAAGGCGGGCCTGATACTGAGATGAGACCATTCCCATGAAGATCTGTCCGCTCAGAGCCTGGATACAGTCTTCCTTCTCCATCACTTCCCCAATCCCTTCTTCAGGCATGCAAACAACACACAATCACATTGAGACATGAGGGGCCACATGTGCATCAGACAAAGGACATGAGGTGGGGAGGCCACCAAGGTGACACCCAAAGACATGGTATCCAGACACAGAAACGTGCAGGAACACAAACACGTGAGGAAAGATGAAGAGATATCCATTTGTCCCAGCATACCCAGTCACAGAAGCGGTTTCAGAACATCCCCACATACGACACCAAGAACACAAGTGGGAAACAGCAAGCATGGAAAGGAAAAAGATAAAACAGAAGGCAGGGATCAGTCACAAGGAATTTGGGTAGAAAGGTCAAGGATGTGTGCTGCATAAAGTTCACATGCGCATTTTAAACACAACCCATGGTGCCTAAACAACATGGTGAGTCTAGCTGAGGCACAGTGGCATCAGAGCACGAGGGGCTGACGCAAAGGATTTGAATTATGTTCCCTGCAGACACTTCCAAAGAGCCTCCAAAGGCTCTTTGACAGGGTTACTTCACTGTCACCACATCAGCCTGTGGTGAATGGAGGCTGGATAAAGCATGAAGAACAAAATAATAAAACACTTCGCACAGTTGCAAGGCTTGCCACAGGTGGCACTCAAAAGTGTCCTGAAAACAGTCACAACTGTCCCCAGCTGTTGGAAACCTCACTAGTCACATTTTACAGAATGGGAGACCAAGGCAGAAAGAGGTTAGGACTGGTTTTCCAAAAGAGTCTCCTGGATTTATGTTATGGTACACACTTCTTTCTCAGTTTCCATGCTGTTCTGAAGGGCATGTACAGTTCATCTAGTGAGAAACAGTTCCTTCAGTACAGCAACAAAATCCATCATGGGATAATAGTTGCATAGCACCACACATTTCATTCCTTTGAAAAGCCCATCACACGTGACTTCCATAAAATCAGACAAATAGCAAACCAAGTACTGAAACACCCAGAAGTCTTGACTCTCAGTAGCCTGCTTTAAAAACAGACTTCCCACAAGGAGAATTTCTTTGCAAGCTTCAATAACTTAACTAGAAATACCCCTAACAGCTGCCACATCGTTAATTCCTCTGAAAACACATCTACTTCAGAAACCCTTCCTTCCAAATTTCCATCTGCTACTCTGGATAACGATGTTCTTATAGCTCTAGACTGATCAGATCCAGCCTCTGGGCCAGCAGCAGATCTGGTTATAGGCCAGGACTGAGGACACACATACCATCTGAGCTCCAGCTATTCCTCCGACTGCTCTGTTTGATGGGAGTGGTCCCGGGGAGGTCGCAGCATGTGAAGATCGCACTCTGCCCCGGAACCTGCACCAGCTCTATGCACTTGCCATTGAGCTGGGAGGACAAGGCACAGTGCATTGGCTTGTATGCAAAGGCAGAGCAGTATCCTGACAGACAGGCTCGCTGGTAGAAATCCAGCACCTTCTTCCTATGTGGAAGAGAGAAAAAACAGGCAAAGTTAGAAAAAATGTGCCATGTTTCTGACAATGTATGCTGTAGTTCCATGTATCTGGAAAAATATCTTCCACAAAGAGTGGTTAGAAAGCCTGAAGAAGCCTTTCCCCACTGTTTCTGCATTCTCCAAGCTGCAGGCACTGCCAGGGCAATAAGAACACATATTCCAGCAGGGGCAGTGGTGAATATTTCTGTTTGCTCATCAGATTGATGGGTATGAGCACAGAGCTCTTCGAATACACTTATGAATATAATACGCTTTATATGGCTGCCAGATGACTCCAAGGAAGTTCACTGCATGACAGAATAAGCTTAATTCATCAGACATAATTTATCTGTAGGGAGATAAACACCAAGGAGGGAACTGACAACTCTGACAACAGGATCTATGGCAGTGATAGTTGCAGTAGCAGAATTTTCTCCTATCCCCTTTCAGAGTCTAGGTCCAGAGAGCTGTCTTTAGTCAATATTCAGTCACTGAAATAAGGTTCCTTCTCTAAGTTGAATTCACAAAGGTAACAAATTAGACTATACATCAGATTTTTCATTTGCTTGTAACATGATCAGTATTCCAAAAAGGATCAGTGAGAGTTTTTTCACATCTGAAGATACGAAGATTTAGAAGAACAATGTGAAAACTAAGCAGCACTGGTCTGTTGTGCCAATAGGAACAGCAATTCAGCCTGTAGATGAAAATACAGCACATGCTGTCAGATATTGCAGCAGGACTCCAAGGGTGTGATACACTGTGTGGACTGGTTTCAGGCACAATTGATCATTTTGCATTTCATGTAAGACAACACATTTTCCTCAAAAAACAACAAAAAATTTCTGCCACCAGCATGACCTGATTGTAATTCAGTCCTACTACACAGTACAGTCAGAATCTACTTACAAGAGGACAATATCCCAACAAATACAGTAAGAAGTGGCTTGCTCTTACAGTCCAACTGAATGCTTGTTGCTATCTAATCTCTTACATTGCTATGATAACAATTAATTACAAGCAGAGACGGATCATGTTCATAACCTACTTGAAGCTCTGAAAAAGCTTAACAAGCATCACAAAAAGAATTTTAACAGAGTGACCAGATTCCCTCTGCATTTCATCTGCAGTTCCTGAGTGCCCCAAATGAGAAAGCTGCCCACCTGTCAGAGCCAGAGAGGGGGTAGATATCGGTACCATCCCAAAAGTCAGTGCAGGCCTCAAGGATGATGTCAGCTGTCCCATGAGAAAACATCTGCTCAGTGCCTGAAGTGTAGGAGAACAGTGAGTCAGCATCACACATACAGCTCCCAGGAAAGGGATATCGCACCAACTGCCCCCTTATTTGTTAAAACTTGAGTGTTCCCACAAAATGCTTTGATGCATTCCAGATAGCCCCTTTTCCTCTGCTGAAAGTCTTCAGTCTCCATGAAGAAATTATTCAGGATTGATGATGCACCTGCAGCTGCCCTTTGTCTAACTGTGGATTCAAACAAGGCTGTGATAAAATGTGAGCCATGTAGTCCCTTCCTATTCTCCCCTCACCCTATGTATCAATACTGCTCCTATAAAGGTGGGATGATATCTTGCTCCTGCATCCCACAGAGCAGAAGAAGAGAAATTCCTTTGTGCCTCTTGTCATGAAAGTACAAGCAGCAGTGATGAGCTGGGGATCAAAGTCTGCCTACGCTGCAAAGTACATTCATTTTTAGGCCAGACATGGAACCAAAGGGTAAGAGCTATTCTTGAATACTTTTCATTCAAGTAGCAGAATTTGACAGTGTGACCTGCCAGATAACAGCCTGTTTCACATTTTCACCCTGATAATGTGTTAAATCACTATGAGTCAAAAGTTCAACATAACAGACTCTAAAAAAGTAACTTATGTTGTCTTTAGGGAATAACTGAAAAGCAATGGACACCACAGCTTGTCTTGTTTTTCCTTCTCCCCCTATTTGAGTCTTTAATATAGACTCACAATCTCTTATTCCCTCTTGTAAACAGAGGTGTTAAAAAGTTTTTCTCAGAGGCAGGTGACATCACTGATGCAGGTCCCAGGGACAGGACACAAGTTCAGGGATGTGGGGCTGCCTCCCCTCCATACCTCCTGCTCCTTCCCCTTCGTATCGACCCATTAACATTTCCTGCACATAGAGTCTCCCTTTCCTCCTCCAGCTGCTCTGTGACTTTGCCCCCAACAGCTTCAAAGCTGAGCTAATAAAAAAAAAAAAAAAAACCACCAAAAAAAAAAAAAACCAACAAAAAAACCACCGCCAAGAAAAATGAGCCCAAAGGCTTCTTGCAGGCATTGTTGCTGACTGCTAATGATCACAGTGGCTGGTGAAATCCAGAGCCAAGAATATCCCCTCAACACAAACCAGGCAGGGACCTTCAGGAACACCAGAGGATTTTCCAAAACACAGCAGCTCTCTGCTTTTACTATAAATAGACATCACAAGCCAAGTTCATCAGCATAACAAACCTCCAAGACGAATAAGAGCTGTGTGTTAAAGAAGGAGCCTGTCTCAGGGACACAAAGGAGCACTTGTGCAGAGTTCTGGTTAATTTTATTGTATAAACACCTAATCCTTCCCACCTTGCTCCTAAGGTCAGATAGTCTTTGCTAGGAAAGAGGGAACATGGAATGTTTATCCATGTAAAACCTATGTCCCAGACACAGAGCAAGAGCTTGCAATGACCACATGCACAGAGGTACCAACGTTCGTGCCCGACAGCAACTACAACCCATTTCCCATTCATTCCCACCAGAATCCCACACCACAGCCCTGCTAAGGGGCAAGTGGCAGTGGCTGCAGATATTATAAACTGCAAGGAATTCACTGAGCTGTCCTTGCCAGTAAAATGAGCTCGGCCCTTTCCCTTTCCAAAACATGAACTCTCAGGCCAGAATTTCTCTGGCAAAAGGGGAAAAAACTAATGAATAGGGCAGGGAGTATGATCAGGCACTGATGGCTGCTGGGAGTCGTTGGGAAGTACCAAACTACTCCAGCTGTGCCAGTGAGATAGAGAGAAAGGAATGGAGCAGTGCAGCTCCAGCAAAGGAAGACAGAGATGGTATCGAGCCGTTTTACTCTGTGCAAGATGCCGGTGAGCCCCTCATTTCCATGTGGTTACTATGGATCTGGAATGAACACTACCAGATGGTGGGACACATATTTCAATGGAATAGTAAGGGAACATACAGATAAGCTGCCTCCTATTTCTGCTACAGCTGTAGAATTTATTATGTATCTCCCTTTGACTGCGGTGTGTCATGGGAGTGGGCGGATTCAAAGATTTATTCACAAATAATGTGTGGAGAGAGGTAAGTTATGATCATCTGGTCTGACTGCTGCATAAACAGAGCCATTTGACTTTACCCAATGTTATCTGCACAACCCAGTATTTCTGGTTCTAAAATGGCAACATTTCAGAACATCCATGGACAAGACTATTGTGTGAGAGGTGTTCCAATGGTTAACTACACCAAACTGGCAAAATTCCTCTTAGAATTTACTCTAGACAGCATAATCCAGGTCATGCATATCCGTCTGAGCTCCAGGCTCTAACCTAAACCGTTTTAAAGTGAGGATAAGGAGTTGAAATGAGGCAACATTAAAGGTTTTTTCTCTACACTAAAAATTTCAGCATCAAAATAATTCCTGCTAATGAAGGCAAGATAGCAGCAATCAGAACAAATGAAAGCTCCTTCCCAGATAAAGATAAAAATTTAAGAAGTGGGTGAGAGAAGACAGTTAACCTGGTAAAACTCTGGCCACCAGATCATATTTCAGATTCAATATTGAACACAGATCAACTCCAGAGAGACAAGTTCAGTCAATTTAAGGAATTACAAAGAGACTAAGAACTCTGACAAGCATGCTGTTAAATCTTTGAGATGCTTTAAGACCTCAACCAGCTGTACATCATTTCCATCCTAGCCCATTCCTATGAGAATAGGAAGGAGTAGAAAGAGTGGAGAAGTCTGCATGGCTTCAGGTGTTATGGTCACTGTGAGTTTGCATGGGAGTTTTATGATTTCTTATTAGTATACAATATAGGAGTGTGCAATGTAATACACTAGACAACACACAAAGATAATGGTTTATGATTTATCAGAAGGATGAGTATTATTAACTAAAACCCAGAAAGATATTCAACCCTGTACAATACTAGTTTCACTACCATCATGAAGTCTATTAAAAACCCACTAAGACCATACCATGCTCTGCACTGCCATTTGGTCCCAGAAAACAGGTCTACTCTGTGCTAGCTAAGATATTTTTTAAAAATTATTTATGATTCTGGAGTGAGTCAAGGCTGGAAAGAATCCTCCCTCTCGGTATACCACAGATGATCACTGAGGTTTGTTAATCATATCTGCAAGGGCCATGGGCAGAGCAGGGCCATCACCCTACCAGGACTCCAGGTTCCTCCAGACTCACATTTTTCTGGGATCTCTGAGGAAAAACTCCCCCTGTGCAAAGCAGGTACCCAAAGAAAGAGGAAGCCTTACTAGTAGTGGTGTCCTTCACAAACAGGTTAATCATGTGGCTCAGGGGAGGCCTCCTCTTGGTGATGGATGAAAGTTTCCCCAGCATGGTTTCCTTAACCATCTCATCACTTGGCAAACGGTACAAAGCCAAATAGTTCTCCTGCTTGAAAAGATCTTTAGCACCTGGTGTGAAACCTGAAACATAAACACAGGAAGGAAAATTAGGCTCTAATCAATGCAAAAGAAAAGTCCTTTCTCCTGCTTCTGTGCCACCCACTTTGCCTGTGTTCATTCTGACACCTCCCCAGCAAGTGGTAGGTGAGCTGTGCTCACTGTGCATCATGTAAATATGGCTCAAGACCTAGGATAAAAAACACTCAAAAGGATTAGATTAGTAATTACAGTGTTCATGCTCTTCTTCACTGAAGAGAGTAACTGTGACACTGCAGGACAGGCACAGAAATGAGTTCAAGTTTCCAGGTTTTAATCCTATGTTACCTCTAACCTCTTACCTCTCCTATGCCTCCATTTTCCCATCTATAAAATGAGCTGAGGTACACCATTTATTCCCAAACTCCCTGTAAAGCCCTACTGTAAAGACAGGACAGATATCTGTTCATTAGCAGGTATTCTTTGTCTCCTGATGAGACTGGCAGACTCACACCAGAAGAATAGGAAGCCTAGCCAGGGCTGGCTGGCACTGTCCTTGATGACATTTGTCCCTTGGATAGCGCTGACAGTGTCAGAACTTGCCAAAAGCCATCTCTTTAATAAACTCTTTTGGCAACCAAACAACAACAGAGTCAGCTCTGTATTTCCACCCCCTCAGCAAACAGGACTGGGAAAATATTCTTGTGTTCTCTAAGGATTAAGTGTCTATTGACAGCTCTGATTTCTCTGTGTCTGCTCATCCAGTTCCTCCTCACCTATCAGCCTGGCAAGCTCACAGAGGCCCCAGGGCACGTGGACAGGCAACACAGCATTGTGAGTCTCCTGCAGGGCGATGTTGCAGAGGTGGTCAGAGAAGCGGCACAGCCGCTCGGTCACGCCGGCGTTGCACAGGTTGAGCAACACGTTCAGGCCCAGAGGCTTGAGGGAATTCAGGTGCATGTGCCAGTTGGAGTCATCAAACTGGATGCAGGAGGGGTTCTGCTGGTCTTGGGACAGGCTGAGCATCTCCAGGTGGTAGTCACACACAAAGTCTTCAGCCTCACAAGCCAACATCTCGCTGTCCCCAACAACCTGGTCCAACAGGCAGAGAAGTTCTAGTTGGTTACAATGAATACAGCTTGAGCCTAGAATCCTGCAGGGAATTCCCAGTCAAACTCCCCAAAAGTGGGTACTCTATGGGTTTGAGTTGGTGTTACAGCTCCACAAAAGCCTACTTGTGTGCCCCTCCAGTATGTCTCACCTGAGTATGTTCCTCCTCTCCACCCTCCGTGTCCTTGCTAAAGCTCACATTAGATCCAAAGGGATGTTTGCTTCTGCTGTTTGGCTTTCGGTGGGCAGAGGCTTCAGGAGCCTTTGGAGCATCACCAGACCAGTTGTTCCTCTCTTGTTCATTGGCCATGTGCACTGTGTCTGCCAAGGGGCCAGAGAGCAAAGCATCTCTTTCATGGGGCTGTGGGAGACCAACAGAGCGAAGGGTGGTGATTCAGTGGTTGAACACAAGGCACTGCTGATCCACCTGCTGCTTTAGGACTCCTGTAGAAAAGGATCCTCACCACTTCTTCATCTTTTAAGCAAAGAACTACGGCACAGGACTTCTCTGCAAGGCCCTTCTATAATATCACATTGTGTGTCAGTCAAACTATGGCTGCAGCCAACACACTACATTATGGATTATGGATCACTCACCTCATCTTCTATCTCAGGATGGCAGAAGGACCGTGTGGAGAGCTCATCAGTCAGGTCTTCGTGGCTGTCATGAGGTGGTTCCACCTTCCCACTGAAGAACAGAACAGTCTCTGGGCTGGGGTTTGGCCAGGAAAGAATTCCCTGCTTGTCTACACAGCAGAGCACCTGGAACATCGCACAACACCCCCAAGAAAGCAAAATCTTAGTGAAGACATGTCTCAGTGTTCACGCTTAGTTGTACATATCACGACTTTATTAAACACATGGGAGAAAAGTCTCTCCTTCACCAACTTTCTCTCTTGAGAAACTGCACCTAATAACACTCCAAGAAATGCAAGAATTCCTTGCTCTAACAAGACTGATGGGTTGTTTAACACCAATTTTGCTTTAGCATATTACAAAACTAGACATGAAGACCAAGGGAAGGAAGTAACTACTCAACCTATTTCACCAGCTAGTACCTTACCAGCACTCAAACCAGCTGGTTCTTGCACAGGAATCAAGAGGGAAACTTGACCAGAACCAGAGCTGGAAAATACAGACATCCTGTCAGATGTCACAGAGTATCTCAAACCATTGTTTTAGCCTGTAAATGTGCTTGGACACGACAAGACAGTTATAAACTCTTCTACAAAAACAGGTGCCTGAAGGGTTTCTAATTCCAGCACAGCGAACTGATTGCAAACAGTCTGTGCTCAGGGAAGGATGACATGAACAACGCAAATGAAAAAAGCTTCCTCACTGGGCTCCTCTTTCTGACAACCCAGCAATACTCACAGTGACAGATCCCAGACTGTGGAGCAAGCTGGAAGTGAAGCTCAGAGTTGGAGAATTGCCCTTTAGAACACAGAGGAAGTGGCTCCAGATACAGCGTATCATTTCCTGACGAGGAAAGCACAGGACATCAGCCAATTAGACACTCATTCAGTGGAAGATGAAGGGAGGGAAGGAAAAAAGGTAGTATGACATTACCTGCTTTCACTTTCAACACAGGGATACACCATAAGACATCAGTCTCTGTGGGAACTGTTACCTGACACGGTGCTGGTGCTCTCAAGGGAAAAGCATTTCTTCCCCTTTCCACTGATTGCTAACAGTCAGTCTGATTGTTGAACTGAGAATTCACTGAAACTACCTCTGTCTCAAAAACGAATCTGAAGTGAGCTCATTTTGAGTGAGTCAGTTGTGACCACTTAGTGGTTTTTTCTTCAAGTAATTCAAACACTTGGATTATGGAGTTTGAGGCCTTTGGTTTCCCACCACCATGCTGCAAATGAGGTTAAGGAAGGGGTCCCTGTGGTGAGGTGACTGTGCCCAAGGTTACTTACTGAGGCAGCGACAATGTTGGAAATAAAGCCAAGGTGCCCTGACTAATCTATCATTACAAAGGAATTGTAATGAAATGGAAAGAAGGGGATATTTTGCAAAAGTAAACTGTCCAGTTGGCACCCTTCATTTTCCACACAAACATATTTCAGAGGGAGTCTGGATAGCAGCAATCAATCCAAGCACCAGAGCTGTGTATTTTCCTCTGTGCAATCCTAAAGCCAGCAAAACCAGGATTGAATTACAGTGTTATTTTACTGCTTTTTAGCTGCAGTATTCTGGAATACTGTCACTGCAGAGCACTTGCCCCAAAGCTCCTCAAATCATGTTCTCTGAATCCCAATGGTTAGTACAGCAGTAAGCTCAAATGCAAAACAGTCTGGAGCTATCACCAAGAAAAAAAACCTCTTATTTAAACCAGGTTATCCTAAGCAAAAGTGTTACAAAAGAAAATAAAGAGATCTTCTCAACAAGGTAGGTCAGCTGAAATTACTCCCACTTAATACCTGAAAAACATCTCAGCTAAACTATGAACTGGCACAGAAAGGCAAAAAAACATTCAGCAAAGGAAACGTGTGTGTGCACCCATATGCATTCCTCTGAGTGACTGGGAGCAAGGAAACAGGAATTGATTCTTATAATATCTAGGGATTTTTTAATCACTCCTGGGGTCCATCTGCCTCCTTATGGAAAGGGGAATCTTAATGCCAGATTAGACAGAGAAGTATCTTTCCTCTACCCACCTGTTTTGTTGGGATGATGCAATTTATAGAGTGGCCAGAGCAGATCCTTCCCCAGAAAAAGGGCTCCTGAATGTTTAATTGCCCCAGCTTTGGAAGCACCAGTAATATGCTTAAGCCTGATAAGGAGCCTATGGAACAGGACCAGACTTTTAAAAAGCCTGAACATCCCATGGTACCCTCTGCAGTTTGGCCTTGGTGCTGACCACCATTCCCTCTGGGTTTTAGTTTTGGCTTGAACAAGGTTTTTCTGGTACAAGGAAAATAATTCCCTTCTTTCAGACACACACCATAAAAAGTTTATTTCACTTCTGGAACAGGTCTTGAAAGGGGTACTGTCTTCAGGACAGAAAATGTTGATTTCAAACCATTTGCAATACTCAGAAAAGCACAACTGGACTCAGTATTGAGGTCACCCCAATCTCTGGTCAGCAGAGCAGTATTTACATGGGGAGGTGGAGGGGAAAGACATGCAACCTGCATGCACAGAAAATTAAAACAACAAATGAGTGACAACGGACAACTGACACAAGTAAAAAGGGTCTAGCAACAAGCAGGAGATCAGAGAGGAAGGGAAAGGATAGCATGAAGTTCTGAAGTGAAGATGGAGGAAAACAATTCATAATAATAGTACCTGAGAAGATACCATCTCTGTGTAGCTGCTGAGAGTGTCCTCTGAAAACTTAGCAAGCTGCAGCAAGAGAAGAGACCAGTTACTATAATTGTGCTCAGAAATGTGCCATGAGGAACATCCTTCCCTCAGGATGTGCCTTCAGGGAGGAGAAAGCAGGAGTCCTGCTCTGTGGCAACCACTGTACCAAGGCAGACCGATAACTCAACAAAGCAATTAAGCCTTTAATGGACTCTGTTTTAATCTACTTGTGAAGCACAGGCAAAGCGCTTGGTGCTGTACATCACAGAGGAACACACAGTCATTACCTAAATGCCTACAGAGAAAATAATAGCAATTAGACCCAGAGGAGACTCTTTCTGGGTGGTTATTTTTAGCCAGGAAGAGCCAGGATTGAGTGATCTGATTTTAACTTATATGGGTCAGTTACAGGAAGGGAGCTGGAAGAGGGGTTGGAAAAGTAGGTGCCTGGAACACAATGGACACAGAGGAATGAGGTGATACAAATGGGATGTGGATAGGAAATGAAAAGAAATTATAGCAGGGCACTACCACGGTGCTCTTGGAATTACGCTGAGACATTCACTAACTCAGAATTTTTGCACCCAGCACAAAGATATTCCAAACTAGATGTAATTTTGAAAAAGTTTTAATTTAAGTCTATTCATAACCATAAGTGAACATGGCAATTACACTTATATGTAAATAAAACTATAGCCCAAATAATAATGCACATATCTGGCACTTCAAAAAGGATCAGTTTAACACAGCCTAAAAAAGCCAAGAGAAATCTGTCAGAAATAATTTCAGCTGAGAACTATGAAGGATGATTAGGAACTGTTTAAGAATATTTTGTTACCATTTTAAAAAGCAACAATGCCACAGTAAAAATAAGAGACCAGTTTAGAGTGAAAGTGAAAACAGAAGTAAAAATTAACATTAAAAGTAAGGAAAAGTATACCAGTAGGTAATTAAAACCAGACCACTGCTTGTTAAAAGACAGTGAAATTGCAAATGACATCATAGGCAAGGCAGACGTGTTAAATAAATATTGCTATTCCTTATTCAGTGATACAATCATACCATATGATAACTATGAAATATTTTCCATTCCAACACCAGCTACTGAAAGTAAATATGTTTAAATTAGCAGGTCTGGACAATGACTGTTACTGCTGATTTTGCACAAGGCTTGAACTATGGATTAAGTCCCAGTTCAGTGGAAGTGGTGCCAATGCCCAAAAAGGGAAGGAGAACCATCCAAGTTACCACAGGACCCCAGACAGACTTTGATTTCAGACAGAATAACAGAGCAGCTAATATGAGACTCAATTAAAAGAAAAGAAGTGGAATAATACAACCAGTGCCAAACACCACAACTCCATGAACACCAAATATCCTCAAACTATTGTGATATCTTTTTTGACAAAATTACAAATTTGACTGATAAAAGTACTGCTTTTGACATAGACCATTTGGTAATTTGACTTGATTCTAAATGCTTGACTGGTTTTCTAACAAAAATACGAAAGAAATCAGGCCCATGTGAGATGTATTAAAAATAGACCATCTCTAAATAGAACAGAAGCAGAAAATATTTGCAATAATGTGCTACTAGCTCAAGCAGGGACAAATCTGGGTATTTTGTTAATAGCTTGAGAGAAAACTAAAAACAACACATTACTGATAGAGACTGTAAATGATGCAAAGTTTGGGGCAGAGTGCAATGTAAAGTGAACAGATCACTGTCACAGAACAATATGGATTGCTTGGGCAATATGCAAAACATGTATCCCAACAGGCACAAAACTAAGGCTGTGTACTTAGGTGCAAAAATGAAGGTTGGACTTACAGGACAAGGACTCTCAGAAAGCAGTAACTTCAGCTAAATAAAGCCTGGCCTTTTAAAGCAGTGGCTAAAAGATCTAATGGGATCCCTTGTTGCACAAACAATGAACACAGAGCAGAAAGTCTGAATTATTCTAAAATTTATCAAAAGCACAGCTATTACTGGAATATTTTGTGTGTTTTGAGATTCATAACCCTACAGTGATCCTGAAAAAGTGGAGAAAGCTAAGAGGAATGCCAAGAGAAAAATTAGAGGTTTGGAAAATATGCTTATAGTGCCTCAAGGTGTTTAAACTGTTTACTTAACCAGAGATGGTAAAAGGGAATGTGAGTAGTTACAACAGAATTTTGATTGAAGTGCTCTTTGCTCTTAAATCTAGGAGACAAAAGATGTAAATGTTCCAAAGGCCAGAAATCAGATACTGCAAAAAAATCCCACTTAACGCAGAATGTCCATTTTTAGCAGTGAAGGTAAATAATTACTGAGACAACCTGTCAAAGGCAGTACAAATGTTTTCAAACCAACAGCAAATTCCTTTCTAAAAGGAATGTTGCTGCAGTCCAACTGTAGTAATGCAGCTTGAAGCAGGGGCTTGTTTAGGGGGGCACTGGTTTGTATCCTTTCAACCAGGCACAAGGGTCACCTCTGGCCTTGAAAAACTGGGAATCAAACAGCTTGAACAAGATAGGAAGGGGAAGAAGGTGGAGAAGTGGCCAAGTTGCCAGCAAGTAGGCCAAGTGATTGGAGAGGAAAAGGGTCTTACCTGTTACATTTTGAACAGAGAAGAGAGAATGAAGGAGGGAAATAGAGAGGCCAAGTGACTGCCCTGGTCGAGGGGTGAGTGACCAAGGCAAATCACAACAGCTGTTCTGCAGCAGCAAGGATGGAGGATCATGTCTGAGATGCCACAGAAAGAGCTGGCTGGACAAGACAGGGTTGCCTGGACAAGAAGGAGAAGACAGGAAAGAACAAAAGGAAGGTGCAAATATGAGTGACAGGGCAAATGGGAATGTTGAGAATGATGAAGCAAGGAAGCCAAGGAGCTCTGGCTTTTCCCAGCTGAATAGCAAATTGTGAAGGGAAAGAGGGAGGTTTCAAAAGTACAAACCAAGTGAAGCTGAGAATGGGTAGGAAAGGTAAAGTGGAGAAAACACTGAGAAGAGATTCTAAAGGTGCAAATGCTACTAAGGGACATAACATGTGTCCTTCCTCCCAGGACACGGGCAGCTTAGTCATGTACAACTAGAGGGAAAAGAACAGAAAACACAGACCCAGGGCCACAGAGGCCAAGGAAGGACAAGAAGGAGAGAGAAACTCTGTCCAAGTAACAGAAATCAGCACAGAAGACAAACATAGCTCAGTGCATCTCACCAACACTGCCACCAGGACAGATGAAGGAACGCCTAACAGCACATCCAACTCAGGATCACACCCATCAGACCACCAAACCAGCACAACCACCAGAAACTGCTCTTACTCCCTGACCTACTCAAAGGCCATGCCTGCAAACGAAGCCCCAGAGCCTCAGGAAAGGACTGTTGAGCTCACAGGGCATTGCAGAGGATATGATGTATCTCATTCCTTCTCACTGGCTACACGTTGCCCAGATACAGCTACCACAGGGCATTTATATCCATGTGGACCCCTCTGACAAATTATATTTATCTGACAGAAAGCACATGCTTTGAAGAGTTTTATGGAACCACCAGAGCTTCCTATCACCTTGGGATATCTGTAGAAAGGCTGAAAAAATTAAAGCATCTGTTCAAGAAGTAATATTGTACTCCAGGGAGAGGGCACAGCTGAGACAAATATCCAACAACATTTTACAATTATGTGGACACATCTGCTGAATTCAGTATGCTCACTTCACAGAGCCTTTTCATCTCCTGCCCTTGTCTCTCTGCAATGGTTTGATGTGGGGAGAAACCTACCAGTGAGGTGGCAGAGGTCTTGCTCATCTGGGCCAAGACTCTTGCTTCTCCAAAGGCTGTAGCAAGAATCCACAGGATTGGAAAGAGCAACGGAAGGATGGGTAAGACACCATTCACCTGAAAAAAACAATCTGTGATCACCAGCAAGCACAGAGAGACAAGAAGCAGAACCTCTCACATGACATCTTTTCTACCACAGGGAGATGTGGAGGCAGATAATGCCATGGAGGGAGGCATGCTAGAGATAAGGAGAATTGCATAACTCCCCTGCCAGACCCCTTGGAAAAGACAGTAGGTTTCTGGTGATGGCAAGAGAAACTAGGCCCACAATCCTCTGGGAGATTTTATGTAGATCCTTTGTAACCCATTGGCCCTTACCCCCTCACACCCACCTTTTTATCCTTATAAGAACCTCTGTATCTTCCTCAGACCCCTAGGGAGCTTTGTCCCTAGTCCCCTTTGCGGGATGCTGGACAAATAAAGGCTCCTTGTCTCTCTTTCCCCTGAGCCAGCCTGGGGTAGCCTCGCAGGGCAAGAGCTGAAATCACTAAAAGCTGATAGCCTGCTGAGCCAGGCACCCTGCTAAGCCTCCCCGACAGCTGAGGGAACACCGCTGACCTCCTGGAAGACTGTCTCCTGAGAGATTCTCTCTCTAGGATGGTCCCGGCTTCCCGGGTCTGAGCTACAGACCCCAGACCTGCTGCCAGAGGGAGAGGATAAGGATAAAAGGCCGGGGCAGGAAGGAAGAGGACTGGAAGCAGTGCCCAACAGTGCACACCTTAGGGGAGTTTACTGAAGGAGGCCAGCAATCAATCACACCAAGTTGCACCTGTTTTTCCTGCTGAATTTGGTGTAAAACTCTAATGAGTTTAAAGGCAAAGGATACCATATATAGACATAGATAAATAGATACAGACAAACACATGTCAAATGAGAGAGCAAAACACTTAAAGGTAAGTCTATAAGGAATGGCCAGGGAAGTTCTGTTATCCTCCTTCACTGAATGCTCCTGGATCCAGCATGCTTCCAGACCCAGCAAGCACAGGATGCAGTCACAGGATGAATTAAGTCACTGACAGAGGAAATCCATCTCAGTGGTGCTCTGAGGAGGAGGTATAGGAGGAAGCTCAGAGCTCTCCTTTACCTGCAGCTGAAGAAGAGTGTACTGCCAGGAAGCAATTCCAGGAGCTTGGAAAATGAAGCGTACGGCGTTAGTGATCAGGAATCCAGCCTGCAATTCAGAGATGACACTGTCACCTAACTACTGCACTTGCAAGGAAAGGGTTTTCAGTGCCTTGTAACATTCTCAGCCCTGGGAAAGTATGAAAAATATATTTTTGATCTGCTGCTGCAGTTCCTCCCTCCGCTCTCATAGTTACATGGCTCAGCATCTCTGAACTGCCCAAGGTACACACAGAGTCAGCTGCATGAGTGAGCATGGCCACAACTTCCTGTTGATGGCTGCAAATTCTTTGCCTTTATTGACAAAACACAGCAATTCTCAAGGACAAAGGCTTGGAATGAGACCCACCAGCACGATAGGGACGGCGTATTTCAGCATCACTGACTGTACAGTGAACCTCTCATTATCCAGGGCTGTCACAGGCCGTGACAGAGCCATTTCCAAGCACCACCTAAAAAACAGAAAATAGCTTAAAATTTCAGCAACCAAAACCCTAACCCTTCACTTTCCTCGGATATAAACCTCCTAGCAGACCTGATTAGAACACTGTGCTCAGCCTGTGCTATGAGGGA
The DNA here is from genome assembly GCA_013400515.1 of Erpornis zantholeuca. Classification (NCBI taxonomy): domain Eukaryota; kingdom Metazoa; phylum Chordata; class Aves; order Passeriformes; family Timaliidae; genus Erpornis; species Erpornis zantholeuca. The sequence continues at coordinate 425,938 of VZTN01012069.1, forward strand.
TGGCTGTTAAAAGAGAAGCCAACATGCACAGTAAGAGTGTGGCACTTGCCATGGTAAATTTGCAGTGTTGTTAAGCAAACTCCTCAGGTCTCCTCACCTGCTTAACAGGAAGGCAGCAACAAGGACACAGACAGTTGGGCAGGCACTCTGCCCTGCATTTAACCCACCTGACATTATCAATTATTGGGGTCTTCAACACACGGAAGAGACGATAGAGCTGAGGGTTCTGAGGTCCCTTCTTCACTTCTCCCCTTGGAGAGGGCGGGGGTGAAAAGGGTGGAAAGAGATCTCCAGGCTCTAGAACTATGTGTTCATCATCCTAGAAAAAAGGTCAGAGAGCCCAAAGGCTTGTGTTCAAGCACATCTGATTTTTCATGAGAACTGGCATTTGAAGTGAAAGTTACAATCAAAACCACCAAAGGTAAATTTCAAGCTTTAAACTTTTTCCAACCTTCTTCAAACAATAAAACCTTTGAAGAGATCTTTTAAGTGATTAGTTAATTTACTTCTATCCCAGGTATTTTATATTACCTCCTTTTATAATAAATCAGTTGTAAGGAGAAGGTCAAAGCAGACAAACTTTATTTCTGCACATAAAAAGCAAGATAAAGGATGGGGTTTGTATGTCATATTATCCAACTGGATAGATTCACTCCTCTTATATTTAGCAGCACATTACATTTTCCCCTTGACCTGGGAGAGGAGGAAATATGGTGCTTTTGTACAACATTAGTGTCTCCTGTCCAGTGGGTTTGGGAGTTCATGGAGAAGATGCAGCCTGGCTAACTATGTGCCATTCTTGACTGAACTGGAATTTCAATCTATTTTCAAGGTCAAAAGAAACCAAACACTCCAATAATCTGTACTCTGGGAATTAGAGTATTAGCAAGAAAATCCTGGGAAATATATTGTTACAGGCCAGGGAAATTAGACAAGCAAGTTACCTTAATCCCTCTCAGAGAAGCAAATGACTCCTGGCCTGGCCTCAAAGCAACAACATCTCCTTCTACCAAGAGGCTCACGGGCAGATTGACAAGATGCCCATCCCTGTAGGCCCAGTGAAGAGACCAGGATGGGGCATAAGGCATGTGAAGGTCAGGGTACATGGAATCTGGCCATTTCACCTCTTTGCCAAGTGTATCTGAAAGCACAAAGTGTAAAAGAATGAAGTAGGAGCAATTCTGGATTTACATCCTGCAGGGGGCTATAGGTCCCCCAGTGCTAAGCTCAGCCCATTCCCATGATCTTTTATCATCTCTCTCTTCCTCCATGATGGCTTTTCCCTTCTTTCTCCACCCAGTATTAACAACTAAACAGTCATTTAAAAACCTGTACAACAGAAAAGCTAAAGGCTGTCCTTGAAACTGCCCCACTGGAATGAACTGCCTCCTCTGTCCCAAAGCCCCTGTTGAAACGAAGCTCATGCACAGCAATTTATTTCCTTCTGCTCCGTGTTGTGGTACAACCCCACGTGTTCTCCCCTCATCATCTGCTGCAAGGCAGATATTTTTATAAGGATATGGATTCGAATTACTCCAAAGCACAGCCATAACAGACGCCCACCTGGTAACAAACAGCTTGGAAGCACATGGCCACATGACAGCTCAAAATAACTATTTTACAGGACAGGCAATGAGGAGAACACACTTCCCACAGCCTGTTTCTGTGCACCACAGGGGAAGGTTAGCAAGCTTAATTAGGAATGCATGTGATCAGGGCAAAGATTCAATGGGAGGAAAACAAAGTGTAAATGGGACAGATGAAGGAGACCTCACCGTTTATCTTATCAACGATGGTCTGAAGCCTCCTCTCCACCTCTCTGCACTTCAGCCTCTCTTGACGCCCGATCATGAGGAGATCCAAGAGGAGCAAGAGGAAGAGTGCCAGTGCATTGACGATCTCAGCACCTTGGCTTTGCACAGCAAAACAAGAGGAAGCAGAAAGCAGATGAGGTTTGAGTAAACGAGCAGAATACACTGCCAGACACCCACAGAGATAAACATACAACTGCTTGGTTGTTTATTTCCACATCTCACAGATTTATGTCTCAAAAAGAAATGCATGATCACATTTCTTCTTTAGGACAATGACACCAGAGAGGTCTGAAAGGACCCATCTCAACTAAAAAATACTTTACAAATATGGTCAAGGCAAGTATAGCACACTAACTTCTCCCAAGAGCCACTTATTTCTCTGGTTTCAAAATACTTCCTAACTATTAAAATGCTTTAGGAGTTTTAGAGATCTAGGAATGCTGTAGAAAAAAACACACTCAGTCTCTCCGTAGGACATTCCCTGGGTCTATTAGAAGTAAAATTAAGTTGGCTGAAGTTCTGTGGAAGGGATTGATAGGGAATTACCAGAATGAGTATGCTGTTACCAAGATATCTAGATAGAATGAGGGACAACACTGATGTCAACCATACACAGTACAAAGATGATATAAAACTACCACCTTGCTACAGTTAAGCAGCACAAGAAGCTTTGCTCACCTCCCCTGTGGCTGACTCCCATAGCAGCACAGGAGCAATAGCACTGCCAGCAGCATCAGAGATGCACCAGGCCAGTGGAAACAGGACCAGCGGTTACCATGGTACAGAAAACTGCTCCTCCACACCTCCTGCAAAGGGAGAGCAGCAGACAGTCAGCACTCATGGAACACAGAGCCAGGCATCTGGAAAAGCAGAGTGAGAAAGGGTGAAGGCACAGCTGGTGCTCCAGGGAGAACTTTGTAAAACTCCTGAACATGACACAGAGCATCCCAGACCCGTTGTGTGGATCCTACAGCACCAGTGGATGCTCAGCTGGTGAGTGGGTGAACACTCTCTGCTTTTCTCTTGATTGGAAGAATGAAAAGGCTTCTGTGCCAGGCTGTCCCATTGTCACTGACCAACCAAGGAACACTCTTAAGCACTGTGCATAAACACTGGCACTTTGTATTCAACACACATGCCAGGCAAACACGGTGGACAAGGAGAGACTGTTGAGCTTCAGAGCTCTTTATCTCCACCTGAGATGGACCCTCTAAGCTTACTGCCCTTAGTGGCCCTTGAAGTCCTTAGATCCTTCACAGGGCAAGAGGCATCTTCCCACAGAGCTCTGGCATCCAGGAGAGAAGTGCTGACAGAAACACACCCTTAGATTCCTTGCTTTGTTCCCAAGGACTTTAGCAGGTCTACACCTGGACACTCTGCAGATGCACTCTGGAGGGGAACGCAGCCAACTTCTGTTTAATCCTCATCTTTCTTTGAGAAGGGGAGACCAAATGCCCAACCTGTGCTGTTTGGTGCCTCACCTTCCATGAAGTCCCTTTTTTCCGTTCCTTCTGATGCCCCTCCAACAGTGCTGACAATTGGTCTCTCAGGATCGTGAGGGCTTTCTTTGTGGTAAGGCCCAAACTTGAGGTCATCTCATCCTGAGGTGCCAGAAAAATAAACTGGTTAGGCTTCCCTATTTTCCTTTTAGGCTTTTTCCTGGTGGCTGCCACAGCACCTGACTGTGAATGCCCTGTACTCATCATCACCAGCATGATTCTCCGTTTTCCTGAAATCATCTTCCCTCCTGTGAACTTTAGACTGCTGGCTGGAATTAGAGCACTTAGATAGTATCAGGTAAACAAACTGGTCCTGACTGTGCTGATAAATACTTTATCAAAGCACAATACCAAGTCTTTTCAGCGAAACAAGATCTAATCAGTAGAGGCTGAGGACAATACAAACAGAGGTTATGCAGGCTTAAACTGGTATCAGCTTGTAGAGACAACAGAACACAGTTATGGTAGAATTTTAATGATACAGGATGAATTTGCTAACAATAACAATAGTAACAACTAAGTAGTAGAATATCCACAATTCAAAACAAGAGTGGTCCAATTTCCACAGCTGCTCACTACAGATTTTTGTTTGTGAGTTGGGCCTCTGTAGCTACTTTGATGCAGAAGCTCCCAGATTTAAGTGCTAGGCTGTGGATCAGTTCAGGACCAGACATGACCCCGCCATCAACTGCTCCTTTCACAAGAGCAAACACTGGAGTTTTAAGTGCTGAACTGCAAGGGAGACATTTGGACTTGCAGGAAGCAGAGGGTTCACAGCATGTCTCCCTCAGTGCTCAGCAAAGAGGCAGCAGTCCCAAAGGACACATTCCAGGAGTGTGCCATATAGAAACCACCACCATAAGATGCTGATAACAACAAAGTGGGGTAAACACTTGCATTTCTGGGGCAAGAGCATGAGCATTTTCCTTTCTTTCAAATCACAGATTGCAGTGAGGTACTGTGGGCACCAGATCACTGAGAGCAAATCAACAGGGAAGAGCAGGCAGGTATCCACGAGAGGGCTACAGCAAGGAACTGGGAAATGAAAGCTCTCATGGGCATTTCATGTTTTAATACAAACACATTGAGCATGTACAGCACATAGGATTTCCTGCATGTTGGAAATGTTCAGGTGTGTCATACTGTGCGCAGAGTACAGAACTACTGAACACAGGCAGGAAGTTTGTCCCTCCTGTCCCCACCAGTGTGATACAGCCTGGAACTCAGGCAGGAGCTGCAGCTCTTCCTGCTCTTGTAGCTCTTCCCAGCCCTGCCAAACCTGCCATGGTCTCAAACTGCAGCAGTTCTGCTCCTCAGGAGCTGCTTGCACACACCCAGCTCTGCAAATGCAGCTTGGCTCTGATCTTTTCTTCCTGTTCCTTAACTGCATGGTTTCATGATGAACATTTACTGGAAACTAATCTTGGACTTCAGACTCTGCACTGATGGTCCAATCCAAAACTGTAACACAGTGTTGAGGAATAGCACATAAATTCTCTTTAACGTACCATCTACCACACACACACATGAACTCTCCCCGTCTATCTGGACAACCTGAAACAACAAATTCTGTCCAGGCAGAGTCCAGCAATGCTGCTTTAGCTGCACCTTTACAGAACTAAAAATAATTCTGCTGCAGTTTTCATTCTCTGTGTCAGTTTTAGGAATAGAGGAAGCAACTCTGTATTGCTCTTGGAAGCAGCCCAGGTAACATCAGCACAGGACTAAACATAGGAGTCTCTCAAAGACTCCCAGAGGAGAAGATGGCAGTGGAGCTGGCACCAGCCATGCTGCTGCACCACAGAGTGCTGCAAACAGGAGTGTCTGAGAACAGCACCGAGCAAGGGACAAGCAGGCTTCTCTCTCTTGTCTGGCTGCTGCCTGTTTGGGGCAGAACAAGGCACCCACAGAAATATAAATCCTCTCTAATATGGGGAAAGCAGACAGATAAATAAAACACACAGAACAAAAGGCAGCAAAAATAAGAGGGACTTGAACTGAAAAGCAAAGTCTGCTTAGACACCAAGCTGGTTCCAGTGGCCACATCAGGAGCTACAGAATAAATGAGAGGAAATCTGCACTTAATGCCAACCTCTAGTACAGTCACACAGTGCCTGGAAAGAGAAACTGCCACAGCACAGCAGGCAGTGAGCACAAAAAGGCAGTAAATCCAGAGATAATAAAAAAAAAGTTCCTGAAATACTTCCACACCTGCTCCAGACTTTACACAGGAGTTACTGGTTTGGCAGAGTGCCAGTCAAGATAAGGGCAGCCACAAAGGAACATGGCTGTAGCAGGTGACAAAGAACAAGTGCAGTGTGGCAGGGCTGGGGAAGAGGAAGGGCAGGAAGGGCAGGGATTGTTAAACACCCATCCTGACACTCAGAACATGGACTATTTGGTAAAGGAGGCAGAGCCAGTCTGGTAAACAAACACTGTAATACTGTGAGTGAGGACTGCTGGGGACACTTGGGTAACTTGCTGAGGGTGAGCATCAAGGGCAAGAGCCTGGGACCCAAATGAAAGGGACAGGCAAGAAGAGCCACCCTGAGTTCCCAGCAAGGGGCAGCTCCAGGTTTTTGAAACAAGAGCTGCCCTGCTAAGTCATCAACTGCTAATGAGGCATTTTTCAGATGCCCTGAAGTAAACCTTTGTATATGGCAAACCCAGGCGCTCTGAAAGTGTCCCAGAGGGATCTTTCCAGCCTTTCATCAGCTGCAAGTGCTCTTCCTGCCACAAACCAGGAAGTGAGCACCCCAGGGTGAAGAAGCCATTCACAGGAGGTGTCAGTTCATTAATAAAAAACCTCAACATTCACATCTTTGCTTTGGAAAGTTGCATTCAAAGAGAAATCTGCTAATTTTCCGGTCCAAACAGAAACAGCAAGACACCTTGCCACCCAGCTGCCTTAGCATACGCTTTCCTGTGAAGAACAACAATGAAAGAGGAGACAGTAAATTCCAGATTACAGTGAAAGCAAAGCCCTGATGGGTATCATGAGGCATTTTAAAAGGCTGTACTTTCCTTTTGCCTGGGCCTAAAGGCAAAAAGTCCTAAGGAGAAAATGAACAGTTGCTTCATCCTTTGCTCCAGAGAGCACAGGAGCCTCTAAGTGCACTTAGGGCTCCTGTGGAGCTGACCCCTGCCCTGGCCATCCCAGCATCAGTGTGAGAGGCACAGCTGGACCCAGGTAAAAACAGGATGATTGCATCCCTCTGCTTTGGGATGATACCAGGGCTCTCAAGAGTTGTGATCTGTGGGATGGATGTTAAGGGAAAAACAGTGCAGGATATTTCCTTTGTGCATGTGATTTTATTTTCTAGAGGTAATGAATGCGCTGAGGTGTGGACTGGATGGGAACAGATGTGTGAATTTCTCCACTCATAGTAAATATTCTACATGTTAAATTACTGCTTAGCTTGCCTGAAAGCATGAAGGGAACCTGACAAAGATCTTGCAAATGCCCAGGTTTAGGAGCTGGTTTGGCTCTTCGGGAAGGAAACAAGAAGCAGCTCAAAGGCAGGAGATGAGGAGTCACAGAATCTGTAGACTTTTCTTTGCCATGTTCTTTCATAGTCTCACAGAGGTAAATTAGTTGTCAAATACCAAGGAGCTTGTTTAAATCCATAGCCTTGCCTGGCTCATGGCAAATAGGTTCTCTCTGCCTTCCTCAGGGGTTGTAGGAGCATTTTCAGGCTGATAGGTAGGAAAAGTGTGGTTATTTTCTGATTTTTCCTCCCACTATGTGAAGTTGTTCCCAAGCAACACCACCTACCCATGTCTGCTTCCTGCAGCCCACCTTTGTCCTCACACAAATTCACCACTGAGCTCTCTTCGTAAAACTCCCATCTTGTTCTTTTACACGTAGAACCGTGTAAGATTACCTTAAAAGTTTATGAGCTATCTCACACTCTGCTCTCTGATGAAAGACAGAGGTTTTGCAGCTTCCTTCCAGACAAACAAAGAAGCAGAGCCCAAAATGTGTACAGAGAAATGGACACAAAATATTAGTATACTTAAGTCCTCTTATATTTTCCCACAGCCATTACACATCCATAGTAGCATATTTATTTGTTGTACCAGTAAATATTGATTTAATATGTGCCAATTTTTTTTTTTTACTAATACTGGAACACAAATATATGCCTTGCTTTCCAGAGCAAAGGGGGTTGAATCATCCTCCATCCTCTGTGGATTCAGTCTCTTGTGGAATAAGGGCTTCTCACCAAGACTGCTGTATACTTGAATGTAACTGCCTTTACAAAGACTGTTTAAACAAATAAGTGAACAGAATACAAAATATTTGCTACAAGTTTCAATTCTCATAGACTGCGCATCCACCCCTCTGATTCAGAGTGGTGGAAAACCCCTGCAAGGCAGTTGTCAGACTGTCTCCCTCTTTCCAGGCTGCACTCACTAGGCTCCTTTTATAACACCTCTACTCAATTGCTTTTCAGATCTGAACAGTTGGAGGTGGGAAACTGGGCAGCAGAATGTTCTTCCTTTTTTCTGAGAGCTATTTTGCATTCCTTAGCAGAAAAAGAAGGCAGTTTTTAATTTAACAATGACACTTTGCAGGCGATTAATCTACTAGAGGGATTACACCTCCTGAAATGTAAGCATTATTCACAGGTTCAAAAACACACAATAAGGAGTAACTCCACCAAATATATTTGCATTTATTACTGTAAGTCGGATTCTTGTTTAGGATAAGTCACAATATGACAGCAAGTGGGGGTTTTGGGTCTGATCAGAGAGGATGACAGACATCAAACACATGACAGCACACAACTTCCTGGGGCAGCATTTCATACAGCAGCCTAGTGCTAGAGAGGAATTTATTCTTTTTCTAAAGCAAATCACACATCACGATGCTACAGCTCCTGTACACCTGCAGCTGCTGATTTACTGCATGGACTGCCTGAAATGGCTCATCCCTGCTACAGAGTGGCACAAATGGAACCAGCAGAGCCAATGCATCGGTCACTCTGGGCACAAATTTCCCTTTATTACATCGTCCTTGGTCCCAGTCTTGCTTTCTGTCTTTCTTGGTGGTCTCCTGGCTACTTTTCCTATGAGATCGGATCCCTGAGTCCAGGCAAGAATGCTTCTCTAGTGAGCCAGGCTACATCAATCATCTCCCCTGACACATTCCTACTCCATGGGATGAACTTTTGACTAGGACTCCAGACTGTCAGGACAGCTGGATTCTCTAATTCATTCTGCCACTGGTTTCTGCATGACAGTAGGAAAACCAGATACTTCTCTGTGCCTTAGTTTCTCATTCTATGATGGGGCTACCAACTCCCCACCAACTGTTGTAATTGTGAAGAGTGTAACATTCACCAGCCCTTCTGAACACTACTGGAGAGCTCAGGAAAAAGAAATGTATGTTGATATCTGCACAGTTCAGGCAGGTCTACCAAGCAGACCATGACTCTGTGGGGACCACTGCCTTTAAACCAGGACATGCTGGGAAAAGCAGAAGGCACAAGGAACACAGCTATTAAATTGGTTTGAATGCACCTGACACGAGCTTGGCAGCCGCAGCTTAGCTGTTGGTGGTCTCAAATCAAGTGAAACAAGCCAAGTCTTCAGCACAGCAGTGTCCAAGTTAATGGATAGAGCAATAGACAGCAACTGTCTCCTTCCCCCTCCCTGTGCAGCCCAGTATGAAAGGCAGCCCAGACCTCCCGCTGCCCCCAGACAAAAGAGCCCCCCAGCTGGGTAACTGGGCGCCTGCAGGAGCTCCAGTGTGGATGCTTTGAGGCTCCCCACAGCTCGTGACTAACAGGGCCTGCAGATTCCCCCTGCAAAGAGACAGAGCTGCAGGAGCCCAGAGCACTGAGATGTGGCCAAAGCAGCACTCGCCAGCCTGAATCACTGCTGCACTTTGCTGCGCACAGGGTCCATTTTAGTTCACTCAACAACATCCACATTTTATGCTCTCCATAAAACACAGAGTAAGAAGCCAACAGGCACAATCAACCTTTCTACACAGGTAATGCAAAGCCCAGCACTTTGCTTCTCCCCAGTAGCAGCCCAGCAGTAGAGAAAGACATGGCTGCTCCCCAGGAAACAGCCCAGTTTGGAATTGTACATTCCTCATTCCGCCCCTTCAGTCCTGTTTGCAGAAGCATTTCCCCAACTATAGTTACCTGTCCCACCAGGCTGCTGGCAGGATGAGGCAGCATTTATCGAGTACTTTGAAGCACTATACAATTATTAAGCTTTAATTACTGTAATTTAGCCAGTTGCATTACTCCTCCAAGTTCAGAGAGCAGTTAGGGGTCTGTATTTATCCTGGCTTCAACATGCCAGCAGTGCTTTATGCCAGTGCAGAGTTCCCTCCAGGGAATGCTAATCCCCTCCCAGAGGCCAGTGATGCTTAGAAATCCACAGAACTTCAGCACATCTTTCATCCCCTTGATAGCTTCCTTCCCATCCCAACTTCTTCTTCAGCTGAAGACTTTAGGCACTAAAAGTGCCAGCCTGGCAGGTGCACTGCCAGACAGATCCCACAGGGACAAGGAGGTTCAACAGTTACAGACCAAAGCCTATAGAAGCAACAGACAAATTTAAGCTGTGAGGCAGAGGGGCAGCAAAGCCGGAGCCAGCAGCTAAAATCCTATGTGGATGTTCCTGTTGGTCCTGGGGTTAAAACTGCAGTTTAAAACAGTTTCTTCTTCCCATCACTGCCAACAACAAGCTATTCCCTAGCTAAAATCATCACTCCCTGTTTCATGTCCTGCCATAACCTCCTTCCCCAAAACCTCAAAGCTTTTCATGCCCCATTACATCAGGCAGGATGCAGGCTGGGGAGGGAGACAGGGAAAGCCATTTTGAAATTAAATGTTAAGGGAGAGGAACTTACTTTGCGACATTTGCCTTGGTGGGGGATCCAGAGATCAGCCTGTTTGAAGAGCATCTGGGCTAAATTCCTGCACCACTTCCCCAGCAACTTGCACTGCTGCTGCTCTCCAAAAATGAGAGAGCAAAGAGGGAGAGAGAGCAAGACTGTGCAGAGCCCAGCACCGCAGAGAACGAGACAGAAGCAGCAGAGTGAAGCACCAGTCTGCTGATTAATTCAGCCTGTTTCCAGTCACGCTGCAGATCCAGCAAGGAGGCGGCGGATGGGGGTGGGGGATGAGGGAAGATGAGGGATGGAAAGAGGGGCAGAAAAAAGCAGAGAGAGAAGAAAGTTTGCCCGGGATAGCACCAGATGTCTGTGAGAATGGTTCATTCATCAGATGGAGCCGACACAGTGAGGATCCCTGGGCTTACTGCCTGCAGAGCTGCATATGCATGCACAGGAAGGAATGATGCTGACAGACAGGGGTCTGTGCAAAAGCAGATGGCAAAGTAGGTAGGACAAAGTGCTATAAAATATACTACAGGGGAAGGAACACCTGAGTAGGCATGGAAAAAGATTAAATTGAAACCAAGAGACCCTGGAATACTAACTGCCCCACAGATGACTTCACAGCTTTGGATTCAAGTTCAATTCAAAAATATAAGTATTTGCTATTTAAACAAGTTGAGATGGTTACAGGTCCCATCTGAAGTGTGTTCCCTGCCTCTTCTCTTGTTGATAAAGAATGCAGCAAAAGCCCCTCTCAGCATCCCATATTCATCCTGAACCACCAAATCTGAACTAAAAGGTGCACATAAATTCACCATAATCATGCCTGGGGCTCCAGGTTTACCTGGGCATGGCACACAGGAGGCAAAGGATTAAGCGTAGACAGGGAAAGGCTGGGTAGAAAAACAACAAGGAGATAAAAAGGTAAAGAAGGAATGAGCCTTCTCTCTCATTCTCATCTTTTACAGGAATGTTTCCTTCTCATTGTTGGAGGGACGCACCTTTACAAGTGAGTTTTTATATAGCTGCTACTTCAGTGCTGTCCTAATTCTGTCTGGGGCTTCCTAGTTCTGCAGAGCAATCACTAAAACAACTGCTTTCATTCCACACAGAAAGGGGTAAAGAACTGGCCCAGCCAAGCACCACCTCAATAGCTTGCCAAGGATTATAGCTGGCTGGTACCAAACAGGACAGGCACTGCAAAGGCTTCCAGTCTCACCATACTGTGCAGCTCTGAAGACTGTGTACAGGTGTCAGGACTCACCTACCCTGCCTTGACAAGCTCTTCACTTCCTTTCTTTTCCTGAGGTTCAAATGCCCATATTCTGTGTTTCAAACCAGAAGGGCAGAGATTAACTGGCCTCAATATTCACAATTAACCCAACACAGGGTCTGGTTATCACCTGTGTGTTGGCACCGAATTATACATCGATGTGTAATCTCACAAAGCTCTTAGAGCCAAAGCTGAAGGGAAGCAGACATTTTGTATTTATTTAATGTAACTTTGGGAGAAAGCAGAAGAGACAAAAAGGCAAAACAACCTTAATCCTTCTGCAGGTCATTTTGTTTCCTAGACAACAATTCTAAACTGCTGAAAACAAGAAAATGTCCTAATGGCACAGTTTTTCCTTCCTGCCTGCTAAGGAACTACTCACCTACTCCTTTCAACACAAATGAAAAAAGGAGAGAAAAAAGAAAAGATCAACAACAAGATGGGGTAGGAGTGAACTAACCTTCACACAACATACTTGTAAGACCCCTTCTTTATCACAGTGCTTGCTGATCTGTTTCCCATGGCTTTGTACCTTCCGGAGACTTGAAAGAAAGTGAATAAAACAACTTGCTTGTGCAATACCAGGAACAATCCTTGTGCTTCATGCAGTTAGAGGTCCCAACCTCAAAACCTCCAACTTTGGTCATGGACACAAATGGAATTGGATCAAACTGCTTCTTCTTGTTTACCTCACTGCTGAGAGACCTTGCTCTAAAGTGTTTTGTGTAGGGCAGTAATTTGTACTATGTAGCTTCCTTCTGATATCAACTGGTATCAGAAATTGCATCTGGATATGCATTTGTGCATTACATAACAGAAAGAAAGAGCAGAAGACAAAAACTCGAGATCTGAAGATAAAACTGGGACTTGAAATAAAAGGCTGAGTATAAAGGCAGGGACTGACCTATACAAAATCTGCAGCACAGATGAGAGACGCCTGTGGAAAAAGGATCAGTTTGTGAAAAAGCCCTTGGAAGAGGAGCTGAGCTTTTAGAAAACAGCAGGGAATAAAATCAGAGACAGAGTCACTGGCAGGATGAGAAGTGGCAAAGGACTTGGACCACTTTTCAGTCCAAAGGTAGGACTGCAGCTCTTGTTAGGCAACCCGGAACAAGGACCAACAGTGTTGGAGCTGCAGTGATGTGGAGCAGAGCACAGGCTCCCTGAATATGTTTCCAGGCTCTGGCCAGGAGGCACGGTGCTGTATCCAGGCTGCAGCAATTACACTGGGACAATACAGCTCAGTTGTTATGGGTAACTGTGGAATGGATGATGTCAATAATTTTCATTACTTGTGTGGCTGCAAATCCAGCCTATGTATAATGCAATGCAAACTCAGGAGCCTCCCACTGTCCTGTGGCAATCAATGCTGCTCTCTTGGCATGTGCTGAGTGGTCCTGGAGCAGAGATTCTGGCACCTTTCACAAGGATTAAATTCACTTCAGAAATACACAGAAAATTAAAAAGTATGGGGAAGAGGAAAAAGAACAAGATATCAGCACATTTAATTTAAGAAGATTTTGGCTCTGCTCCTAAAATACTCTCTGCCTTTCTCTGTGCTGTCTGGTTTCTGACAAAAACTGGAAGGCAGCCTGCATTACACCTGACAAACTCTGATCCTCAGCCATTCCTGACAAGGGAACTTATTAGTCAACTGGAGCCAGAGGACAAGTCTCTCACCTGGGTGACAGATGTTTGTGCTGCAGCAGTTGTCTGAGCACGTCTCCTGCTCCAGGAGTGCAGCTCTCCATCACATACGTATGTATATTGAAGAGATTGCTTTCAACCAGATTTGGGACTGATGTTTTCACGTGGGTTCATTTTATTTTTAGCATTTTAAAATAAACCTAGCACATTGAATTTACTGCTGAGGTTACAAAGCAGGTTAATTTGTTCTCTTATCAGTGTATATGTGTCCAAGTTCTTCACTTTGAGAAGGAAGATGGATTCCACCTTAAAGGGGGTGAAACAAAGATCTGCAGTATTAAAAAAAAAAAAAAAACAACTCCTTAGCACCAAATGCTAATTACAGAATGGTTTGGATTGGAAGGGACCTTAAAGATCATCTAGTTCCAATCCCCCTGCCACGAGGGGGGGCTATGAAGAATATTGCTAAGAAGAATAAAATCATGGTCTTTCCTCAGAATCCAAACAAAGTAAGTTGTAAAATGCAGCTTTATGTATCTGTGGGATTTTAAAATTCCTATTGAAAAGATTGTGGGGATCTCTTGCCTTCATTTTTAATTCCCATTCAGAAAGGAGGGGAAAAAAAATTCAGGAAATCAGGAGAGGAGGTTAGGGCTCCACACGTGGTGTTCTCTCTCTCCATGAGAGAACACCACGATTCCCCCTGTAACCTCCTTGTCAGGACACTTTCCTAATAGGCCTTTTAAAGGTCTATTACAACACTGTCCATGCTGCTGCCTGTCCAGCAATTTGATATGATCTTCTGCTTTGTACAGTGGAGAATGTCATAAGAGAAAGATGAACCAAAGACAGTGACCTACAGTGAAAGTGTCCCCGCAATGCCCTGTTCCCTTTGGTGTTCTCAGATCCTACACAGAACACACCCCTGAACAGAGTCGTAATTGCACCATCTCTTAAAATGATCGATACCAGATTAGCCCATGATGTCATTAACAAGAGAATAAGCAGATAATTGTCCTCATTGGAATGTTAACTCCATGGTAATAAAGCAGTTTGATATAAAATAACATAGGTCAAACACTGAGGTCTGAGCACTCCAGCGCCAAAAGGCTTGGGCAGGAGTGAGGCCAGGCTTTCCTGGCCTAGCACAGCTCAGAGCAGGAAGCCAGCAAAGAAGCAGTTGGGTAAGCAAGTGCCACAGCTGACGTTAAAAATTGACCTTTAAAAGTCACTTACACTGCTGTAGTATCTTTTAGAGCTGATCTGAGACTAGCTGAGTCCCTAACAGGTACTTTGCACTAATGAACAAAACCACTTCTTGCTGCTGCAAACAAAACAGCAAGGAAGTGATGCAAGATGCATAGAGAAAAGAGAGCCAACCAACAGACAAAAGCTCCATGGTGTGGTGGGGAAAGGGACACCAGAGGGAAAAGCCAAGAATATTCTCTCACCAGAGCCATCTGAGACCCCAAGTTACCACCAGCAAAACTGGACTCAGATGATTTCATTGCCTTGGTTTATTTAAAAAATCTTCCCAATGAATTCAGCCTTTCAAGTAAAGCAGAGTTGAGTGTCCACGGGAATGGAACCCCAGCTTAGAGCTCAAGAAAGACACAGCAGACGTGACAGCAGACACCCCACCTGTGCTGTTCTATAGTGGTGCCTCAGCCACAGCCTGCAAAGGATTTCTCTGCTGATACATGGATGTAAAGGTGACAGAACTCTCAACTTCTATACTAACCATGGATTATACCACCATATAATAATGGCACCTGGTGAATCTTGACCCAAAATAATAGACATTTAAAAGGACTCAACACTTAAGTTGGGTGTGACCATTATCAGCAAACCTACCTGACACTTCTCCTTGAGGTCCATGGCTGTGCAGTTCTGTAAGCATGTCCAGCAAAAGGGGACTGCTCCTCAGGGGAGAATGTCTCCTAGGTAGAGAAGAGCTTGGCTACATTTACCACATCACCATCTGCAGAAACAGAAGGGAAAGCAGTCAAGTCTCCCACATTGCTTCCTTTAGGATATGAAAGTGATGAAATTCACAAAATTTAAATTACAGGATTGGTATTTAAAATAAGGAGAACTAGGGAGATTAAAGTCCTTCTAATGTACATCAACCCACCCCTTAACTCGGAAGTTAAGCCAGTTTAACTTTCCCAAAATCTGGCACCCATAGATGAATTAAGTTCCCTGCAGTGCAGAGTAAAAGTATTCTCGTAGTCCTGACAGGCTTTTGGGGAAGCCTCCAAAAAAAGGCTGACAAAGGCTGGATCCCACCAGGTGTTGGAGCAAGCTGTCACCCAAAGCTATTTGTCTTGTTACTCTTATCTACCAAGAGCTTTGTCCAGCTATTCTCTAATGGAGCCAGCAATGGCACTTCCATTTGCTGAACATCACATCCAGCCTTTGACAAGGCGCTGGGCTGAGCATGGATCTAATCACCAGAGAGTAGGCCAGAAGTCCTAAAAACAATTCCAGATGACCATGGATCTAGCCTTTTTCTCTTTTTAGCAAAACTGGGACTCTAGCAGAATTGAGGTAGGAAGCAGCTCTGGAACTTACATCCCTCTTCTAGCTCACCTTCCTCTACCTCCCATGGCACAAATTTGTTCTCCTTTCACAAAATGCCTTTTCTGGTCAAAACAAAGGATCTGTGTACATTGCTCCAGAGGACTCTCTTACATATAAACACAATAGGATCCTATGCTATGATTGTCTTGGGAAAGTCTTTCTGTTGGTTAGTAATTCTTGGTTCTACTTTTTAATATCATACAGAAGCTTGGGGCTCGCACAGATCCTTCTCCTAAATCCAAATAAACAAGGAAGCAGCTAGATATGCAAATCAACCCAAACCACCCACCCATCTGTGTGGGTACAACAGACTCGTTGTACCCACACAGATACAACGGGACTGACCTTTGCCAGCTGGGATTTACTACCCTGGTTTATACTGTCCTCTTCAAAGAAGGATTCTGGAGAGCCCATCCTTGTGGCAGTCACCTACAGTGCTGCTCTGACAATGCCGCATAATTTCAAGGAAAACAAAAGGCATCAAAAGCTTACTCAGAAAGCCTCTCTGTCCCACTCCACAGAATTAAATTTCAGTATTTCATCTCCTGCAGGCAATCCTGCATCTGCATTCTTGGGGGCAAGCAGCAGGCATTCAATATTCAGAGTGCTGGTTATCCAAGTCCTGCCTGCAGAACCACAACTAGCACCTGCAAGTGCCATTTTTTGGCTGCTGGGCTTGTTGGCACGAGCCCCCAGTCTGGCCTCTGCCCTACTTTTCTGTTCTGTAACCCTTTCAATGTGCGCACAACAAGGGAATAAAGTTATTTTCAGTCACTTCATATCCCTGCCAGGCCAATTAGCAACTGCAAAGAGAAGATCAGACAAAGTTACTGGAGTGAAGCTGACAAAGAGCTCCCAGCAAAGGGCTGGGAGTGGGAAGGAGGGAAAAGTATTTTTGTGTGCTTGCACACAGCAGTTTAGAGTCTCAGTATTTTGCCTTTAATTTGAGAATGAATTCAGTATAAGGGAAGGCAAGACAAGATGATTTTAAGGAGAAAATGGTCACTAACAATAAAAGGACTAAGCTAAATCCTTGATTCTTCTTTTTAGTCCCCTCCAAGAGAAGATTTGTTTGTTGATCTACTGAAAGACTTAGGCACCATGCTCTCACTTCTTAAAACAAAACTAAGAGCCTGAATTTCTCTCTGGATGTGGATTTCAAAAGCATCCAGCAGGAGTGGGTGGCTCTGACTGGAGGGCAGGGGACTGAGCTGGGCAGGAGGCAGGATTTCTGCACTGCCCTCAGTGACAGCATGGTCCTGGCAGCAAACTGAAATGTGATCCTGAATGCAAACCACGCCATTCCCTAAAGTTCACAGCACATCATCTGCATGCT
This sequence comes from Erpornis zantholeuca, assembly GCA_013400515.1. Classification (NCBI taxonomy): domain Eukaryota; kingdom Metazoa; phylum Chordata; class Aves; order Passeriformes; family Timaliidae; genus Erpornis; species Erpornis zantholeuca. The sequence goes on from VZTN01012069.1 coordinate 442,952, forward strand.
TAGGAACACCACCCTGGAGTCCTTCAGTGCTAGCAAGTAGGAAACACACCAAGGGTGCTAAAAATACAAAGGATTGGTAGGAAACAGTGAATATTCCCTGTTTAGAGAAATTCAGAAGCTGTTGTAATGGACAGTATAACAAGAGCTTGTGAAAATAATCAGTGGTGCACAAAGCACTGCTTCATCATCATACATATTCACAGCTTCTCCAAAATGTGAACACATTGACCAGCCCAGAAGCAGTTCAGTTTTTCTCACATCCCCAATTTAAGGTACCAGCAATGGTAAATTGTAGACATTTCACACAGAGAAAGCAAGAAGGCAAGTCTTCCCTGTGCCGATCTGGATACACAGAACAAAGAGAATGTTTAATTTTCAAACGTTTAAAAAGGGTTTTCATTTACAACCAAAAATTCCAAACACAGCTAATCCCAGATAGGTTGGGATATCTTAGTATTGGGTTAACTGAAGCAAAGAGCAAAGATAGGCTAGGATGATGAACCAACCTCCCTCAATTTCTGCATGTGGACTGGCACTGGAGCCATAGAAGATGTGTTTTCTGTGCTTTCTTTTAAATGCAGAATTTAACAATATAAAACTCTGATAATTTTGTCATCCCAACTAAACACCTCACATGCAATACAGAGGTCTTGCAAACATTCAGGAAACAGCTTCACACACTGAGGCTGCAGCAACTTATTAAATTCTGGAGGCACCCTGCAAATCTGCAGAGTTGTGCATCCACTCACTCCTAACCCTGCAGAGTCCTTGTGTGCTCCCCTCCCAGATTCCTCTGTTCCAGGGACTCCTCAATTCCCACCTCCAGACATGCCTCTGATCATCCCTACCCTGCTGCAGGGACTCTCCTCACTCTGGACCCGTTCTAGTTTTGTGCACTGCTATTCCACACTGGAATATCTGCTTCCTTGTGTCCTCCCTGTTCTTATCTCTTCTGTCTGCCCAGGCAATTAGTCACATCGACATGTTACACTCTGCAGGACAGAAATGAAGCAGGGCTGCTTTGCTGGGACATGTTGGAGGGTGTCAAATATTCAGCCACGGACTATCAGAGATGCTTGAAGCTGTGGCTGCTCTAATCAGACACCACATGCTCCCAGCGCAGCCAGTTTACCCCTCCCACTTTCCCAGCACACTCCAGTCTCCTCCGGATTTCCAAGCCTAGAGCAGTTTGTGAAACCTGGGAATGGCTGGATGTGGTGTTCAAGTGCCATCATGTTGCACTCAGCCTGAGAAATATCTCCAAATCTTTGGGTAAGAGTGAAACCCAGGACAGGGTTCACCAAATAATCCAATGCTAACAGCAAGCCAACTATCCGAAAGTCCTGTATGCCAAACCCAGCCAGTGGTTATCCCACAGCTGGGGGGAGAGGTCTGCAACCCACCTTAGAATATCTCTATTTTATACAACTGAGTTCAGTGCCTGGGTTGCCATGTGCGTCTGATATCTTTTCCAAATGGAAAAATACACCCATATCCCCCCCACAACTTGTTTCACTTTGGATACGCCCTGAGCAAAGAGCAAGTCTTGTAGCTTGATCTGAGTATCAACAAGTGTTTGAAACATCCCTCTGCAAAGCAGAGCTTTGCAAGGGTCATTTCACCCTTTTCTTGACCAGATCATCTCTTGAATAGCAATGTCTTATGCAGCCACTGTATTTACACAGGTAAAAAACACAATGGCTCAGATTTTCCTTTGAAATCCAAGGATTTCAAATCACTTAACCATCAGTGTGAGATAAAGTGTTCAATTTTAATAAAAAGCTATACAGCATGATATATTACTTACTGAATTTATGAAACAACTATCAAACAGAAAGATCAGGTAATTATAAAACCTATAGACAGTTGGAAAGAAAAATGTGTTTCAGAAGCTGCTGTCTTTAGGCAGAAAAAGAAATCAACCTAATGATACTATTTTCCCTAAAGTGTTCAATCACTGATGCTTTCATGTTATTTACTGAAAATTCCCAACACAGATTAGTCTATGAAAAATGATGGGGAGTATGAACATTTCTTGCTGCCAAAAGTGAATTCCTCAAGAACAGAAGCCTGATCTGTCACCAAGAATAGAAACACGGGGGAATAACCAAAAAAAGCAGCTGCCGTGGAGAAAATGGCTTCGATTTGAGCTGATTGTTTTGATATCAGCCAAACCATACGGTGTTCCTACCCATGAGGAGCTGATGTCTGCCTGATAATTTGCAACATGGGCACATTTGCTGATATATGGCCTTCCAAAGGTGCATCAAGTGATACTGTCAATTGCTTTGAGACCCACTGAGAGTATGGAATAATTACGGCAAGGGAGCTGGCAGCTACACTTCTTGGCTTCAGTATCTGCCTGTGAAAAAAGACTTGTCAGAATTTGGGCCAGCTAAACATTCGCTTCCTCAATAACCCCAGATTGTAGATAGGAATAGGCATATCTGCTTCAGAGGGAGACTGTGAAGTAAATTTATTAGTATCTGTAAAGTGAGATCCTCTGAAATAGTGTTGTATATGTGCTAAGTATTATCAACTCAGAAGCAGTCAAATATCTCATTTGAGCCTGGCTGTGAAGAATCAGGAGCTGATTTCACACAGGCTCTGCTTCCCTTCCTAAATGACAGGAATCGAAGAGAGGTCTATTCTACACTGAATCACCAACAGGATTAAACTTGAAATGAACTTGAAGAGTTTGTCTTCAACTGACAAGTGTGTCTTGGAGGTGAAATTACTTTTTTGTTTAAACCTTACTTGCTGAGCATTTTCTAATAAAAAATATCTGACTCTTTCCTTCTTTCTCCAGCACATTCAGGACTTGCACACTGGACTGTTTCAAAAGAGAGTCATTGCTCAAAATGAAACCTGAGCAACAAAGAGGGAGAAGGGGAGTAGGGAATGGCTTTGGAACACCTGTAAGAGTCAAACCTTTGGTATATACTTATGAGGTAAGATTGATAAAACGAGATGTTCCACAAGTGAAAGAACACTTTTATTTTTGTTTTAATTTCATTCTGGCAAGCTGAGAAGCAATTATCAAAAGAAATATGATCAAAATAATTATAAAGCTAGTTTAGTCTACCTTACTGTTTCCACAGGGGCTGATACTGTCTCAAATTAAGGTATTGTAAATCTGAAAAGTATTTGCTGTGTTCATTTTTCCTTACTTGGTTAAAAAGAAAAAAGAGTGTTTGGGAATTAAAGGATTGCTTTACTTTTTCTGCTTCAGGTACTGCCTGCCACAGAAAGACACAGCATGTAGAGAGTCTGGATCAAAGTGAAAAATGCAACAAAAGGCACAATTCTGAATGGTGGAAGGGCCCCTCCAGCTTCTGCAGAGAGATGAGACATTGTTGTGGCATGATGTCTTGAATAGAAATTTTTACAGCAAATCTATGGAAGAATTCACTGCAAAAGTGAAAGCTGCCATTCATCATCATGATATTGGTTATTATGGTAACCAGGATTGTATAACTACCTCCATCTAAAAAGAAGTAATCCTGAAATGTTAGAAAAACCACAGAAAGACAACGGCCCAAAATAAAATTAAAAACACTTGCGCTGTATTTATAGGACCTTTTAACAAATTAATTTTTGCTGACGTACACTGACTCAGAGACAAAAGTGCAGCTTTTCCTCTTAAATCTAGTTTATAAATAAAGGTGTTGTATTCATAGTTTATAGTAAATCTAGGTTAAAAAGCATTCTTACACCAGTGTTTGCCATTTGGAGATATTTGATAAACGTTGTGCCAATGGGAAGGCATTCTCTGGGAGTTCCCCAGAGCAGACTCAGCACCTAAAGGCCATTCAGATGAAGCTCAAACACCCACTCCAAGCACAGCACAGCCCTTACCTAGAAAAGGCACTGAGCAGTTCACAGATTGTGTATTTTGCTATCCTCACAAGCCCCATTAAAGTTTTATGATGAACACATGTAGGATGAGCTGTCTCTAGAAATTGGGCAGTGAGCTACCTCGTTCTACTGTGAAAGGAAAGCAAGCTCTCTGCAGCTCCTGCAGAACCTCTCGCCAGTCTTCACTCAAGAGCATTCCAGAGATCCAAACTGCCCTATCTAGTGCTCAAACAGTCCCATACATTATCACAGATGTGAACCCAGCCAACCCAAAGCAAACCCTGCTCCCACAGGTCTAAGTGCAGGACAATGCTGCCCAAGCCCAGGGTGGTCACTCTCTTTGGCCAACCCAACCAAAGGATTTGTCTTTTGGCCAATACCCCATGGCCCCTGGCCCTGCTCCTGGCCAGTCCCAGCCAGCAACAGGGGGATATAAACCCTCCCAACCCACACCTTCTCAGGGTTGTGTCTCTGCGGGCTTGCAGTGGCTTCCAGCACCTAACTTGGGTAGGGCTCTTACGGATCAAGATGTAAACAGAGCTGTAATGTGAAAATTAGAGGACAAAGGTTTGTTTCCTTGCTTCCACCTGCAGAACCAATATCGATTTCTTTGGTGACCAAGACTAGAAACGCTAATATTTTAATCCTCTTATGAGATAAAAATTGTTGGCAAGGTGTTTGTTTAAAAGGTCATGGTTAGGAAGAATATTATGTAAATTTTTTTCAATAAGTTTGAGTAAAAGATAGGAAATATAATGAAGAACACTTCTCTAAAGAACAAAACATATCTTGCATAAAACCAGCACCATGTAGCTATTTCTATGTATGCCTATATTAGGCAGGCTTCTTGGAAAATAAATATAGTTTGCTTGCTAGGGTATTCAAATTTTACTATATCTGAGCAAGCCCTATAGACTAATGCAGTACAGCAGCTGTTGAGTAACAGTTTGTTTACATAGAAACCTGCATTTCTAAGTAACCTAAAGCGTTTCATGGAGCTCATGTACTAGTATTCTATTGTGTCCCATTGTGTGTGAGCTGTCTGTTCATCTAGGAAGTTTATTCTACAATTGCTGGGGGAAATGATAGGATTTTAGAGAAGCAGGCCTTATTAGCTTCCTTTTCTGATAAAACACGAACATATCTACAACTCGGTAGCTGCCTCAGGAAGATGGATGGGTGCTTATGCTCTCTGCTACTATCTTGGAAACTTTTAAGACTGGTAAGCCTAACTTAAGGAAACTCCTCCAAGGCACAAGAGTTCCTATGTAAACTCAATGAGTGCTAAATGTGTAACTAAAACACTCTCCACTCCAGTCTATGGGTTTTCCCCTCCTCTGTATCTTCTGGGTAGATAGTATCATCTAAAACAAACTTCTCGTGCTTTATTTTTAAAGGGGATTTGTTAGGCTTTTCCTTATCAATAACGGCCTGTGTTATCCTGATAGGGAAAAGCTCCCAAAGGGACGGACAGAAAGAACTGCGTTGATCACAGCTTTTGAAAACAGAACAGGCGTCCAGACGTCTGGGGCAAAACGAAGTGTGCCATGAACAACTGCTGATCAGAACACTGCCATGAAGTAGGCACAGGAGTGAAGCAATATGAAAGAACCGGCTGGGCGAAGGCTACTATCCCAGCTGGAAAGGGTCTGGAAAAACTCCTGAAGGCCAGAATGTGTGACCAGACACTAGACCTTTACGCGGAGTATGAAACCGCAGCTACCCTAGGCGCACCCTCGGCGGATGGGCACCCCTGGCCTGGCTCCGAGCCCGGCGCCCCGGGGGATGCTCCGTGGCGCTGCGAGCCGGAGCCTGTCCCGCAGCTGCGGGAGAAGCCCCGCCAGTGCGCTGAGCTGCCAACACGTGTTTGGACGGCCTTTTGTGTGTCCTTTTCTAATTTCCTCTCCCTCCTATGCCGCTGGATAACGCTCCGGTGAGCTACGAGCAATGGGGCCGCGGGGCTGCGGGACCGCCGCGGGCTCTGCCTCGGGCCTCCCCAGCCGNGAAGCCGCTGTCTGGTTGGTGCGAGCCCTCGCGGTCGCCCGCACGCCCCGCGCTGATTGGCTGTGCCGGGATGGCGCGCGAAGCCAGGCGCCCGCCCTGGCGGCAGGTCGGGGCAAGACGTGAGGGGAGGCTGAGGGGAACGGGCGGTAGCGCCTGAGGGGCGGCGGGCGGAGCGGAGACCCCGGGCAAGGGTTACCCCAAGGCTGCTGGAGAGACGTCGAAGGGACGGTGGTGAGGGGCAGTGAAGGGAACGCGGGAAGGCATGGAGAGAGCCCGAGAGCGGTCCGTGGCCCGAGGCTCCGTGCCCTCGTCAATGGCATGCCGTGGTGGGTGCCCCAGGGAAGGGGATGAGGGAGAAGGGGAGTCCCTTTGCCGGGGCTGTGTCGTTGCACAAGGAGGTAACACCTGCAAGAGGAGGGTGACACCTGCAGATCTGCTTCTGAAAAGCCACTTTTGCTGTAGAGAACCAGCAGGCTGGCAGTCTCGGGAGCCATGAGGTGAAGGCACACGCAGGGTGCCAGGTGTACAGGAAACCGTGGCAGGGACGATCACAAAACCTACCCAGCCGGTAATCTTAACGTGAAATCTAAGACTCTGCAGAATCTGGAAAGGAAGTCAGAGGAGTGAAACAGAGATGCCCCACTGCTGTGACTTTGCCTGCAGACATTCGGGGCTTAATTTCTGCATTCGTAGTGGACTGAGTAAATTGAAAAGACGCGTGTCCGTCAGTTTTAATTCCTTTCCTATTCCTGTAATTTATTGCGGAGCTTATTATCCCTAGGTGTGATGTGGCAGTTCCCATGTGCGATATTTTGTTACAAAACTCATGTTGACTAGCTTGCTAGACTACAAATGCCAAAGCCTGGTGCAGTTGTTTGCAATTTTGTACGAAGAGCTTAAGCTCTGCATTGTTTTCCCTGCAGATGCAGTTTAGGATAAGAATGTAGCATTCTGGGAGTGTTGTCCATACTCCTTTGAGACAGGGTACTTTGACACTGTCTGGATATACACAGTGCAGGATTCTACAGGAGTGATTTCAGCTCTTTTAAATATAATTTAAATTTTAATGAGGATAATCAAGGCCACAGAATTCCTGGATTTCCTGAGCTCATTACTCAGAAGAGTTCCATAGAATCAGTTAACAAAAACCCCCACAATACCTGATGCTGAAAGTGGTTTTGGTGACTTAGAAGGAAACAAAATGGCAGATCTGGGGAATTGATGGTGTAATTTAGAGACAGTACAAGGAAGGGAAAGGAGATAAATGGCCTCCTTCAATTGCAATGACACAAAATCATGAGTTGTGCTTAGTGCTGCACAAGCATGTCATTAGTTCCTCTTTAGTTCCTCCTAATAAAATCTACTTAGTTAGTTGAAGGTTTTAAATAAAAGAGTAAAGATACATCTTGAACAGAGATCTGGAGTCTGGGTTATTTTGCCTCTGACACAGATTCCCTGTGGATCTTAAACAAGCCCCTAATAAACCCTGTTTTCACTCACAAGTGTACTGTGTATAGAATTTCTGTCAATGAAATGTGCACTTACAGGAGCTCGCAGGCTGGACCTTTAACCTGTTCATGCCTTTATTTCCTCCTTGATAAACCTGATCTAACTGCTCACCTCAGGGACCTCGTGCTTGCAGAGTGTTGAGAATAAATGCGAAACATCAAAATGCATTATTACAGGGGTGGTTGGAGGAGCAGAAGCACCCTTGAACTAGCCAGTGTTGCAACAGATTCAGAAATAGGACAGGTATCCAGAGAGCACTTTTCCCGTGTATTTTAGGAGTGGATGACAGAGGGAAACTTGAGGCAAATGCTATGAAGCACTACTCAAGAGGCACTAAGCTGGTGTGATTTTTGGACCTGAGAACTTTGCTGTAAAGACTTGTTCTACAAGACAGTGCTCAGGTCATCATCCTCTCTATTTTTTAATATTACAGGATTGTGAATGAATGGTGAACAAGGTAATGTTAGCTCTGGATGTTTACAGCAATGTAATATTTTGGTATAGGAAAAACACAAGTCAATTTTGCCTGCAAATTAAGATCACTTCCCATACTTGCTTCTAAATAGCTATCAAAACTATCCCTTGAGTGCTTTTTTTCCCCACATCCTTATATTTCTTGTAAATGTGTAAAGGCTTCCTCTATATCATTTTGGTTGGAAGTGAACTTACAGAAATGAAACAATGCAAACCTATGTGGGTAGTCTGAAAAAGCTTCATTTCATGCTCCCCATGTCTCAGCGCAGGGATCTGCTGGCTCCTCCTGGGGCCACAACATATGGGCAGAGTCAGGGCTCAGTTTGCTGTGAGCTTCCGCCTGGAACAGCTTGTGGAGCCTGGCAGATCCACAGGAACTATTTGACCTCCCTGCATGTGCCTTTCAGTCAGTCCTCACCAGGGTGGCTGCTGCGGGTAGAGCAGACATGAGAATTTCAGTAGGACCACTTTAAAGCAGGTATTGTATGCAAAAAAAAAACCCCTGAACCTTTCTTTGCCTTTTTTTTTTAGTTAAGCTCTCTGACAAAGTGTTGAAGTTGCATTTTAATCAGTATTTGACAAGTAGTGTTTCTGAACAGTAGTGTAAAATAATTTAAATATAATTAAATCAGTGAGAAAATTTTGTATTGTTTAGAACAGGCAGTTGCTGTTTGTCTGATTCCCCCACTCCTTTGCATATTTCATGCCAGATGCTAAGAAATTACTATATTTATAATGTGTGTAATGGAAAAAGGAATTGAAAGGGGAAGATTGATACAAAAGCTGCCTAAGTCTTAAAAATTAAAAGGAGTAGTTGAGTTGACCACCACCTTTACCAAAGGTGAAGGGAAGATAGTATTTAATTTTAGCTGAATTACAGTATTTCCCAGCTCCTCTGTATTGCTTAATAAATAAGGGACTTGAATGTAATTCAATGTCTAATTATAAAAAAATAAGTGAGATGAGATATTCCTCAAAAGAGAGAGATTCTGCTTTTTTGTAATAAGCAGCATCTGCTTTGTTTTTCTCCAAACTGAGAGGTAATTGAACTGACAATTCCAGGCTGTCCTGAAAATGACAGATGACTGGATTGGGAGCAGGAAGAAAGCAGAAGTCCTTTTGTACTAAAGAAAGAGAGATGTCACACTATACTTGGATTTGGTTCCCTTTTACAGATCTCTTTCAGATCTTAAGCAGCTCTGGGTGATGCCAGCTAACTGATTTTATTGTGTTATTATTTCTTAATGTCAATGACAGCTATTGCAGGTCCCAGGTAGAACAGCCCTTCCTACATAGTCAGTTTTGTAAATCTTGTCGTTTCTTCTTTGTGGCCATAGAAACACAGGTAGTATGGAAAAGAATCTGCTTTTATTACACTCAGCTTGAGTGTAAGACTCATGGGTTGTTTTGGTTTGGACCTTTTTTCTGCTAGTTTTGAGGCTAAGTTATGTTTTCTTGTCTCCTGGTCTATAAAAGTCAGAACAGCTCCTGTTTGTCTCACATGGTGATTAAGCTGCTTCACAAGTGCTCTTGGGATCTGTAACGAGTAAAATTGTGAAGCTGTTCTGGCAGATCAGCTGTTCTGTCTGGGTCACAAGCACCAACACTTATTGATTGCACTTGGGCAGATTTACAGAGACAGACAGTTGTGATAACAGTTCAGGGTGTGTGTGAGAAGTCAGGGCAGAGCATTAGGAGGGATTCAGCTGGCTCAGAAGTTAAAAACTACCAATTCTGTTCCTAATGCTGCTGAAAAGTGGCATTAGTTTATTGTGTGGCTTTGGGCAAGCCCTCTATGCATCTGTTTCCCTGTTTGCAGAATATGGATATTTATATGTTTATGTGTGTACACATCTATTATCTGTTATCATACATCTATTCTATCCCTTTGATATTGTTGCCTTTAGCACTAACCCAAAGCTGCAAATCAAATCAGACCAACTCATCAACTCAATATACAACAAAGGAGTTACCCAATTCATTCATTATCCTGCTCTCTAAAGAATAGGCAAAGAAAACAGACTTGGACATGGTTTTTACCTTAGCTTTGCTGTCTGATTCCCTAATTAGTCCTGTGACACAATGTTCCAAATATGGGCATGTGGGGAAATCCTACAGACCAGAAATCTAAATCTTCAATTAAGGTTTTAGAGAAACTCTAGTAATAGTAAAGTCTTGTAGACTCCCCTCTTTGGTGTCCATTTTAATATGTGCTGCTAAAGGAAGTGAATTTGTTGCCAGTTCTGTCTGTATGTGGTACCTGCAGTTTTGTTCCAGTCTGTGGCCTGACTTTAGACTAGAACCTCAATGTTAGGTTTTCTCAAGGTATTCAGCATCTTCCTAGAGCAGGTCATATTTGTTACTCTTCGGGTGCATCAGGCATGTTTGAACCAACTTTGTTCCAAAGACAGACCCAAATATATAGCAAATGTAATAGTTTTGGATTTTATGGCTAATGTCCCTGGTTTGATTATCACACTGAGGCCAACATGGGTTGAAGTGAGAAGAAAAAGGCAAGAAGGTAATATTAATGCAGTAAATCTCAACAGCCCCATTCCCAGCATTCCCCGTTCCCTCCATGCTGTGCCTACATTCCTGTCATTCCCCCTGTGCCGCACCCACTGTATGCATCCACTGTATCCCAAGGGGGGGTTGCTAGAGGTGCATATCCAGGCAGTCTCCTCACAGCTGTCAGAACAGTCTTGTGGCAGTAAATTCTCAGCTTGGAAGAAAATTGATCGGGGCCTGTCTACATCTATCCCACGTTCCCTGTGGCAGAATGTCTGATTTTCCATGGGAGCAAGCATTGTGTCCTGCTTCATACATTAGGCTGCTTAGATACAACTTATATACAACACATGTATTGTTACCCTATACAAACTGCAGCAGTACAATGCAGAATCACAGTGTGAAATTTTGAGCATCTTCAGATGTGCTGAGCCAGTCAGGGGTTTGCTTTAAAAAAACCCCACTACAATTCTTTGAAAGCAGGAAATGCGTCAGAGGAAGAAAGGTGCCTATTATAAATGTATTTCATTACAATTATTGTGCCAGATGCCTTTAAAAAAAATCATTGCAACAAACACAAAGTTCCTTAAATTGTCAGTAGTGTATTGTAGTTTATGATGATGACAGATCCTCATGTCTGCGGAGAACAGACTTAGGAACATGGCATTAATATGAGTATTCCAAGCAGCATTTTTAAACCTTGAGTGGCTGCTTGACCCATTTTAACGAATATTCCTCTAATCTGTTGATAGAAAACCCACATATTTATTTCCCCAGACTGCTCTGAGAAGTTTAAAAAGGTATCCAAAAGAAATGTCAGACAAAAGGATTTTTCTTACCTTCTTAAAATACTTAAGAGCTAATCTTGGATTATGTTGTATCACCATGAACTCTCATAGAAAATTCAAGCTATTCCTAGACTGCAAAAAAAAAATTGAAATTGAACCTTTAGCAAAACAATGTCTCTATTGCCTTTTTCACCCTTGCTCACAGCTATGTCAGGATTTTGGCTTTTGCTGTAGCAAAGCTGCATAGTATTGCACAATAAGTTGTGTGTTTCTCTAAAGTATTAACTTGTTTGCAAGCTGGGGGAATATTCTACATGGATTGGTTTGCAAGCAAATACATCTCAGAAGCTTCTCAGTCAGGAATATCTTTCTGTAATGCTCTAACCTCTGCTATTTCGGAAATTTGTTGCTTGTTTGATTTTCTAGGACTGCCCTTTTACAGTCAGGCAGCTGCAGCCCCATAAAGTAGCTGTCATTCAACTGGCAGCTGTTGGCTATAGCTGGCTTTTCAAGTCCAGCTAAAATGAGCTCCTATAACTTCTTTGAGATGTTGTTTAACTTACAGAAACTTACTAAGAATTTCTGAATCCCTATCTTGAGGCCATACAGGAAACCAGAAATTCTGTAGGACTGTTCTAGGAAAAAATACTGGGGACTTGAGGGATCTTGGAATCTAGCTCCAATTTCATTAATCTTTGTGTCACTCTAAATGAATCACTTCTGCATCCACAGAAAGAATATCTGAAACATTTGTAACATTTCAACTCCTGAAGCTCCTTTCCATTTTTTTAAAATGAAGTATGGGGAGAACTCACACCTTCCCCCAATACCCAAATCTCAGAATAAGTTAAAACCCCTTAAAAACAATACTGCTAGGCTGAGAAAATGATCTTTCCAAGTGTTTAAAGCACAAATTTCATCCAATCTTTATCAAGCTGCTTAAGCATTTATAATGAGAATGTTAGCAGGCAATGTTTGCAGAACACGATTTGTAAGGCAGATTGTCTGACTTTGTGGTAAATATTCTGATGGTACTCCAGTCTTGGTATGGATGTAACCATAACCTCCTTGCAGAGTCCAGCTGGGGAGAGCAACCAGTGTCATGGTTTATTTAAAAAAAAAAAAAAAGGGGGGGTTAATTGGAGGCTGTAAATGCGCCTCTCTGTCATAAAATATCAGTTACTTGTGCCTAAATTGTAGCCTTTGGTCCACAGTAATCCTAAATTTACATGAGCCCAGCTGTGAGCTCTGCAGTTGATGTCTGGACACCGTGGTTGTGCTGTGCTTTGACTGCCCGCTTCCAGTCTGGGTGACTTTTTGCAGGTGGGGAGTGGGGAGGGATAAAGGCAATCCTGTAGTAGCTCATCCCTTCATGGGGTGGGAGTACAGTCCTAGAAAGCCTCTTGTTCAGAGACCACCTTTCCTCTCTATGTCTTTATGAAAGGATTGGAGACTTATGCTTACCTGAGCAACTACTTTACTGTATAATTAAGAGTATTTTCAAGTTAAAGGAATGACAGGAGGGTCATCCATGCAAACCCTGACATTAGTTGCCTGTGCAATCTGAATTTTGGCCTCTGTGGATGCTGTAATTGTCATGTGTGATCAAGTTGTTTGTTCCTAAAGCACGGGTGCCTTAATCACTGCTTAGGAGGGATGGCAATTGTCAAGTAATGGCTCCCCAGGTGTGTTCTTTGCTCTGAGCTTGGTGAGCAGCTCTGCACCCCTTGGTGTCTGCTCAAACACTGCCGGGACAAGCTGGGGTGTATCTCTGGTAGTTAGAGAGCTTCTAAATCAATTCCTCCTTGCTGGCTCCATGGTGTGGTAGATGGCCCTGTCATACAGACAAGTGGAGACACTGATAAATTAGGCAAGTATTTTGCACAAAGTCGGCATAGTTTCTCCTCCAGAAACTGGTACTCACGGCCTCCTCCCTGGGGTGTTAATAGAAACTTGACTGCAAAATCACAGAATCAATTTGGTTGGAAAAGACCTCTGAGACCAGCGAGGCCAACCTGTGATCCAACACCATGATGTCAACCAAACCATGGCACTGAATGCCACATTCAGTCTTTCCTTAAACACCTGCAGGGACGGTGCCTCCACCACCTCCTGGGCAGGCCGCTGCAGTGGTTAATGACCATTTCAGTGGAAAAATTCTTCCAGAACATCCCCTGGCGCAGCCTCAGACTCTGTCCTCTTGTCCTATCGCTAGTTGCCTGGAAGAGCCCGACCCCTGCCTGGCTACATCCTCCTTTCAGGTATATCGCCCGGCCGGTGCTGCTGTGCTGCTCGGATGCTGCCTCTCCCCTCCTGCTCCACGCTCGCTCCGACATGAAACCCCCGGTTGCCGGTGGGTTCCCGTGGCTGGGGCTGGGGCAGGGGCAGGGCAGGTCGGCAGGGCACTGCGCATGCGCGGGGCGTGCCCGCACACCGGACGGG
>VZTN01012069.1:456553-469926 GCA_013400515.1 Erpornis zantholeuca
GCACACGCTAAGCCTCCGGTGCCGCGGCCTGGGCCCCGCGGTGTTCCGCTGTCCCCGTTGTGTTCCGCAGGACTCGCCTCGGCGCCGGCCCCGTATCCCGCTGGGCCCCGGCCTGCCCGGGGCGTGGGGGTGTGGAGGGGATGCGGGCTCTGCCGGTGGGGGGGTGGTTGAAATAAGGTCTGGGCAGTTAAGGCGTCATCTGCTCTGCGAGGTTCCCGGCTCACGTACAGCCTTCCGTGCTGGGAAACACCGGGCGGGGGTCGCTTTCCTCTCTGCCCCATGGCTAGGGAGTGCTGGCTGGTCATGGTTCTTGAGGCTTATCTTTTGTATTCCTCAAAAAGAGTTCCATAACTTCAGGCTGCTTCCAGGGTTAAAAGGCTGCGAGTATCCTGTAGGCAGGATAACATCCCTACCGCACTGTCTCCAAACACCTTTGGGGTCATGTTTCAAACGTGAGTTTCAGTGATGGAGAAGGACGTTTTTGTCTTGTCCTCTTCCTTCTCTTCTGAACTTCCTGCTTGAGATCCAGTGCTGGTTTTGTGGGATAAGGTTTGACTTGCCAATGTAGTTTCAAATAATCTGTAGAAGACAAGGATGCAGCCTTGTTAACTCCCACAACATCTGACTCAGACACCTCTTTTATAACCTACAGTGAAAACTATTCTGTAGCACAGTTAATAACTGTAAGAGCAATTCACAGATGCAGTGCTTAGGGAAGTTAATTCTTTGTTTCAAAAATTATTAAATACCTGGGGTCAAGGGACAAAATCTGAAGGGCCACAGATGGTTAATCAATCTTAAAACGGTATTGTTTGTAATCCATTTCTGTGCAAACTTTGGATATTGAGAATTGGTGCAAAAAAAAAAGACCTTTCAGTTGTTGTCGTCTCTAGGTTGATTGTCATGCAGTGTTTTGAGTATTTCGTAATTCCAGCCAAGCTTGTAACATTTAAAGCAGTTTTGGAGAGTTTAAAATAAGAAAGAAAAGAACTGCCAGTAAATAAATTCTGGCAGAGGTGAAGTTTTCTGTTACCTGATAAAATGTTTTGATCTGATAAGTATTATATGTGCTTTGTGCTGTAGTTTAGTTTTGTAAGTGATATCTTGAGTCTGGCGCTGAAGTTGAATCACTTTAAGCTGGTAGATCATTGAGATCATTTGTGATCCTGAATGTTCTGGGGTTTATATGTTGATAATTTAATTTATATTTTACTTTGTTCCTTTCTTATGGTATACTTCCTTATATGGCTAATTTGAATTAGTGTTCTGCCCCTATAATTTTTACTTTCTATTCTTTTGTCTAGAGCCTGATGCTTCAATTTCTGCATGTCTTCCACATGATGTATGCACACATTTTTCTTGCCACCGCCCTCAGTAATGTTTTGTCCTAAAGCAGCTGATGAAGCTTAAGATCTGATTCTTTCTAAAATCTCCCAATGGATCTATCTTCTATCTTGCCTCTCTTTGGCTTTTCTAAACTGTCTGTTGTTCAACTCCTGCCTGTATCACTTTCCAGAAGAGCAGTTAAACAGTAAAAAGAGAACAATGAGAAAGCTGTCTATTGTTTAAAAATGGTGCTGTTTCTAAGAGTAATGTAAAAAGCCCACCTTTGCCTGTGTGCTTTTTGAAATATCTGTTGAAGTGAACATGAGAATTGTTTCCTGTTGGCCACAACAGGGAGGTTTTATTTATAATTACTTTTATTCCCTCCTGAACTGCAGCACTACTGCTAATGAGCATTTACTGTTGGCTGCATCTGCTGCCTTTTCTTTCTCTCCCCCCTCCCAGTATTTTTAAGAGCAAAGGAAGTCTTACCCCAAGTCACAGTAAGGTGAAAAACACTGATATTTTGAGAACTCTTAGTCATTTCTCTAGCAAGATCATCTGATAAGTTTTATAAAATGTAATCATCGTATTCATATATTGAATGTTATTCATTCATACCACTCTTACTCCATTTGCAGTCTGTGGACTGGGTTCCCTACAGTAACGTGTCCTGTTGCACTGCTCTCTGCCTCAAGCAGATACAGCTTTTTTTTTCCCCTCATGCAGGTGATTTCTTCATATTTTAATAACTGCATGGTTGAATGTCTGTAAGAACTTAATAAATAAGAACGTGAATAGCAAATGCTTCCTTAGGAGACTGTAAAGGAATTATGCCTTGACTTTACCTTTCCTGACATTTGCTGTATGAGTATCTTGGTTTAATATTTTCAAAGCTTTTCTCTGTTTCAGATTTAACTTTACTGCGTAAACTTCAACTACACTTTTGCCTAAAGTCAGGAACGTTAAAGTTTTATTCTACACTACAGCTGCTGTTAACATTGTTACCTGGAAACATCACTGCTTTGTAGGTTGACAATATATCTGATGGTAGTAGTAATACTAATGTATGTTTAAAGAGTATTGTGTGATGAATCTCTTTCATCTTGAATTGTGCTGGAAAATTTCCCAACATTGTGCTGCTACGAAGCTCAGGGAAATGCCAGTATAGTTCTTGGAAATGCTGCATCGTTTTCTCTAAGAAAGTTGTGTATTAACACCTTCAGATAAACAAATTCACAGCTGCTAATGCAGTACTGGGTAGCAATACTTTTGTGCCCCCCAAAAAGGAACATTTACCAGTTGAAGTAGTTTCTTTCTTTAAATGTGTCTCAAGACTTCAGTGTATTTAAGTTGTGCAACTTGGTGTTATGTTCTTAGATTCGGAACTTCAGGTTGTCAAGCTGTTGTGTGCCCATATAATCACATCTTTACATGTGGTGTGGTGGTGTTAAAAATACCCAAAGGTTGTTGCCAGTAATATTTAAGTAGGATGAGAAATAGATGGTGTTTACCATGAAAAACATACAGGACAGGTAGACAAGTGTTTAACAGTTTGCATTTTCCATTGCTTCATACAGTCAGTCATGTTGCCCTTTAATGGTGCTATAATAGCAGAAAATGATGAGTACCATCAGTTGACAAACCCCAAGAGCCCAGGTTGGAAAGGTGAGGAGATAGTGAACACAACACAGTAGAAGCAGCAAAGAGAAAATACTTCTGGTGATGTTATTGTTGCTCTTCAGATGAGTGTGCTGGTATGATGTGAAAGACTCACATCAGAAAGAAGCTTTTTCATCAGCCTTGAGACTAAAATCTTTCAGAATTACTTAAATGCAGTTACGATGATCCCCTTTATAGGTTTAATTATGTGTGTTGGTCGAAGCTTGGATCCAGTACATTTATTTCCATCAGTCATGGTAGCACAGGGAGATTATTCTATTGGGATCTTTGTGGCAGGTGACTCTGTTTTCAGCCTTGCTGACGTTTCAGTAGTGCTGTGTAGGAGGACCACAGAAATCCCCAAGCTCTTTCCATGTGGGGACCCTGCTAAGCTGGTCTGTTTTTTGAGGAAGGTAAATCCTGTAAATACCTCTTCTCATTCTCACAGATTCCTGTGATAGAATTTCAGTTCTGGTGTTTGCCTCGAGCTTCATTATTCTCTACAGGGAGCTGAAGGTTGGGCAAACATGAGGCTCATGGAATACAAGCATGTTCATTGCTGAACTGCATTTATGTAAGGCAGGTTTTTCTCTGAAATGAGAAATTACTGTTGCCATCTGCTGCCTTTGCATGCAGCAGGGCTCTTTCTGGGCCACAACCACAGAGCCTGAATTAGCAGGTGCGTGGGTTCACCAGTGTTTGTCAGATCTCTTCTGTCTTGAATTGTCACTGACAAGTGCCAGCTCTCTGTTAGCTCTTCAAGGGGTTGTTCATGGTGAGTTTTAACTTACTTATTTTAACTTACAAATAAGATTGTCTTATTTGTGTTTTGGTGTTTTTTCTGATTATTTACCTTCTCTGCTATCAAGTGTAGCTGGAGTTACAGTAAATAATTCCTATTCAAACCTGAGAGGAAGATTTAAGCCTTTTCAGTGTGTGTATATATGACTCTCCAGGTTTGATTTAATATCTTCTCTGAGCCCATAAGAGACACAAACTTGCTGATTGTCACATTGAATTACAAAGCTTTTTAACATGTTCTGCTCCTCAAAGCACTGGAATTTCAGGATGGGTGCTTTTACTTAGAGTCAGCCCAAACTTTTGTTTCTGTGTTATATTATTGGAGGACACTTTTTGATAGGCATTCCAATTCCAAAAACCCAACAGCACTCTCTGCTTTGTCTAGCTTGTCTTTAAATCGACATGACCTGTATGAATGGCAGAACCCAAACCATCGGTGCGGGCATCTCCAGACGGGTCTTTCCTAGTGCAGCCGGTGGGGAGCGGAGTGCATCCCCTCGCCTATCGAGGGCTGTGCCGGTCCCGAGCCCTCGGGGGGGCCGGCTGGCCACGTCCTCCCCCCGCTACATCGTTGTAATTACCGGTGCGAGGAGCGGGAGAGATTCCCGGGAGAGGCGGGAGCTGGGAGGGCCCGCCCGGCAGGGCTTCGCCGCGGGCAGCGGGACGCTGCGAGCCCCGGGGCGAGAACCGGCGGTGGCTCCCGGCGGGCNCGCACGGAGCCGGGACCCGCCGCGGGAGGAGCGGAGGCTTCGGGGAGCGCTTCCTGCCCACCGCCCGCACCGCCGGGCGCGGCAGCCCCAGCATGGAAGCCATCGCCAAGTACGACTTCAAAGCCACCGCGGATGACGAGCTGAGCTTCAAACGGGGGGATATCCTTAAGGTAAGTTGAGGGGTCGGGCTCGAGAGTTCCCTCTTTACCCCTGGGCTGTTCAGTTTCTCTCCGAGTCTCTTCCTGTCCGTCTGCCCTGACCCTCTTTTGGGTCCCCAGAGAAAGCCGTCTCCTTTTAAAAGGGAGCCTCAAGATCTCCTAAATCCCAGTCACACCTCTGTGAGAGCAGGAGAGGCTGTTTTGTTTCAGTATTAAGCATCCATCCCAAAGTCTCTCAATTCTCTCTTCTGAGACTGGAATATTTGAAAACTTAGTCATAAACATGGCAGCAAATAAGCAGAAGTACAAGATAAAGGGGAATTCAGTGTAGAGATTATGAGAGGAAGCCCCATAAAGTAATCAAGATCAATTTGGTATTCCTTTTCTTTGCCTCCTGCCAAGGATTCTAATATCAAAGAATACTGGATTATTTCTCAGTAGATAATCTTTTAGCATCAGGCTGTCAAATATTGAAGCTGAGTTTTATCTTCAGTCTTGATGAACTCGAGTGATAAGCTTGTGGCTGAATATATAATGGATCTGTGCAGATGTAAGTGAATGTTAGAGTGCATTAGGGGAATTTTGGTTTACAGTTCTTTCAATATATCAAAGGCTTTTTAGGCTTCATCTTGGCTGTATTACAAGAATTCTAAAAAACAGTTGAATTTCTACAACTGTAATAGAACTAGACACACAGAACAAGACCAAAATTTTATTTTGGGGGGGAGTAAAATACAAAAAATCCTTAGTGATTTGGCCTTGGTGAAGTGTAGCTCAGAGCTTTGTTGCTTCCAAGTAATAAGAGCCATATTGCAAAATGGTTTAAGGGAATTCATTCAGAGTCACTATTTCCCTGTAAAGGTGGGCTTTACCTTCCGAGTGTGATATTTTTGGTGTTAAGGTATTTTTAAGCTGCTTTTTTTCTAAAATGCTTGGAGTAGAAGCACTTTTGAGAGGTGCCTTTTTTGCAGATGTAAGGCTGTAACTGTGTGTATGCTGACAGATCAAGTCCTGCAGACCTCAGTGGGATTACTCATCTGCTCAACGTTTTTGCCAGGGAAGGGCTCAATTTTAACTACTATTTTAAAATAGGAGGGAAAAAAGTAACATTTACAGGTAAACCTCATAAGTGTCTTTTATGGCTGATATTTCAGCTGTGGCTTTGTTAAAAGTGTGAGGCCATCAACAGATAAAGGTTGCAAAAGCATATCATGCTTTGAGATTTTAATTTGTAAAATGATTGCATCTGTGTATCTTCTATATATCCCCGGCCCCTAATTGGCCTAAACACTCCTGTTAGACCTGTACACCTCAGTGCCACTGTGTGTGTAAATTACCAGGATATTTCCTTGGGCTAATTTTAGATGTTTGAGACTGTCAGGATTTTGGAAACCTTTCGTGATAACCTTGATTTATTTTTTTAACCTGAGCTGTATTCTTCTATTGTGGGTTACTAGTAGCTGCCCTCAGCTTTTATAGTGTAGCTGAAGTAGAGCATAGCTGAAGTCAGCTTGTAGAAGATGCTAAACAGGAAAGAAAAATTAGATATAATGAAATACAGTTTACTGTAATTAGTTTGGGGTAGAAGTTTGTTTAAGTACATGAAAGAATATAATAAAATTTACATTTGTTTAAAAATACATTCTTCTATAAGAAGTAAAGGAAGAATAACCTTTTTTAGTGTTTTTAAAATTTAGTCTGTGTTAAAAGTATTGCATCTGGGCACAGTGGCTGCTAGTAAGATGTTCTTGAGTCCTGTCTACTTGTTGTCATCCCATAGATACAAATTTTGTCACAAAATAGAAACATGGTGATATGTGCGCTGTTACACTGCATTAATAATTATATTTTCCTAGAATACAAAGAGGGATTTTCCTACTTTACCCAAAACCTAGGCTGAACACTTCCACAAAGCATTTATGAACAGTTCTTCAATCTGTATTTCTTTTCTTTCCAGCTCATATTCATATGAAAATGCTCACAAACTTCACATGTTTACTTCATTGATATATAAACCAAGCCACAGAAATGGTAAATTGCTCAAGATTGTCACTAAACTCAGTGGAAGCATCAGGAGTTTCAGAAATCCTTCAGCACATAGCTGAGTCCTGTGCAGCATGGTGAGATTCACTGTGTAAAGCTGGTGCATTTCAGCAAATAAATCCAAACGAATTAGAACTGTTCCAGTTTACCCAAAGTGACAAACTTCTGTGGCACTTTGTTGCTCTGAAAAATCTGTTTCAATTCAAATGTGTTTGATGTTGTGGAAATTAATTTCCACCAGAAATGCCAGGTCTGTTAGTTAGAGCTCTGCTCCTGATGGAGAAATCTCAAGGTATCCCAGTCATGTGCCCCATATGATATCTCTCATTAATCAGGTCAGTCCTCCTGTCCTCAAAGGAGTTGGGAAGAGGAATAAACTTATAACATGTTGAATGCACCTGCACCCTGTGTTCTTTAGTGTCCCTTGCTGAGGGCCATGTGTCACTTCATGTGTAGTGAAGCCCTTTTGGCTGTGAGACACCTTTGGTGATACACTCCAGAGAACCACATCAGCCTCATGGCCATTTGAGGATGGCAGAGGATTGATTTGTAGCAAAATGTGTCACACGAGGCAAGAACAAAATCTCTAACAGTTTAATTCCCAGTCCTTGGAAGTCTATGTTTCTCCCTGTGGGGAGAGAAGGCAGAGATGCCCAGTCTGGCTGCTGTGACCTCAGCAGATAACTTGTCTATGATGTCATGTGCCATTACTGCTGCCTACCCACAGATTCAGGACCTGATTGAATAGCACTTGAACTGGAGCCATTAAGCTGGTTGTTAGTAATCTTGTGGCTGGTTTCCAGAAGTGAGTGAAGATAGTTGACCTTTGGCTTGCAGTTGTAAAACAGCTGAGTGGAGAGGAAAAGTGCTTGGTGCCTTTTTTNTGTGGTAAAAGCTGCTTCTATGATTTTTGTAACCCTGGCAGTACAGTGGGTCCCTTACCCTTCTGTCCAGTGGCTCTCTAGCAGTGTGTGGTACTGCCACCCCGGAGATGCTCACTGACAGCTGTCTCTAAACTTCAGAGACTCTAAATACTACTTGCTGAGCCTTTTCCTAAGAAAGGCAAGATTGCTGCTTCCTTCTGTGTCTTCTGACAGTGCTGCAGCTCTCGAACTCTTGTGCTTTTCCTGTTGCTTCACAGGAGCTTGTTGGTGACTGGGGTCCTACTAGGAGGGGGGAAGGTGGCCTGTCCTGTTACATGAACAAGCAAAATAAGGAAGCTGAGGGATTCCTACTTGAAAGCTTGATTTACTGTTTTTTCACTTTAAACAGTTGACAGTTGTCCTGATGCCTTTACTGTCTTCACCCCTTTCATTTGCTATATATACTGAAGCTGGGAGGAGTTAAATTCAGTCTCTGTATTTGTTATTCAGGTTTTATGTCCCCCAAAACTATTTGCCTTCATGCTAAGTGGCAAATAACCAGATGTAAAGTGTGCTAATACTTGCTGATGGCTTGGCAGGAACCAGGGGAAGAAAAGAGGTGAAAAATCACCATTCTTTGTCATCACATTGTAATTTCTTCTCTCTACTCCTCCTAAATCTAATCAGAAGTGCAAAGATAATGCCACAGTGCTCTGAGAACTGTTTCTGTGTGGTTAATGCAGAAGCAAAAACATGTTAATTAATATCTTAAATGTTAGAATTGTTTTGTTTTTAAACTATGAACCGCTGCTCCATTTCCTCTTTCTCCTTCTGTCATAGGGTTGGGGCATAGCTGGAAAGTATTCTTCTGAAGAAGTGAATAAGTTCCTGTTCCCAGTAGATGTCAGCATAATTAATTCAGGAGTGCTTAGAGATTGTTTTTATGACTCAAATTGTTCGGGTGGTGTTTTAAATAAAAGGCCATCATCTTGAATTTTGAGGCTTTTGCTTTTGTGTGACACACAAACCAGCTTGCTTATGTGCTAAAAGAAGGATTTCCTTGATAAGATTTTGATCACTTCACAATTTTGTTCAGCAAAGTCAAGATTATTTTTCCCATTCTGATCACACACTTGACGTTCACCACAGGTTCTGTCCTCATGAGTGTTTGTCACCACACTTATTTTCTTTGTCAGCCCTTAAGAGGATTGAGTGTTTGCAAACAGTTGATGCTGAGGTGGCATTTTCAGTTCCTCATGAAAACCATGTTTCTGTGTCAGGATACAGTGGAACAGTTTCGAATAGAGGCAGGAATATGATATATGAGGGGAGCATTGTCTCCCTTCTGTTCTTTCCCGTCCCTTGTCTGTGACCTCACCTGTGTTGGCCATTATGTTGTGGTGTCTGTGTTAGAGAACAGAATTCGTGGCTTGCTGAAGAGACCTGCCAATATTTTTCCTGGTTTGAGTGAAACTGTCTTCACGTTCATCCTTCCTCTCCCTTCTTTACACACGTCTCCATCATTATCTGTTTTAAGCGGATGGGCTCACTTTTGTCTTGATGATTTTAATATGTGAGAATTTTCTGCATTAACGATTCAGCCAAATTGCAAGCACTATGTGTATTATAGTGAAATAGGTCAAGTATTAGAACAGGTTGCCCAGAAAAGTTGTGGAATCCCCATCCTTGGAGATACCCAGACAAGTCCCTGAGTGCTCTGATCAAATTAGACTTGCTTTGAGCAAGTGGATTGGGTGACTTCCAGAGGCCTTTGCAAGCTCCATTATTCTGTGACTTAGCTGTGAGTGACAGCTCTGCTGTGTGTGATGGTTGATTTGTAGAGGTGTGCTTAGGTTCCCTGGCTGGTGTCCTTGAATTAATATGATAATTGTCATTGATATGTGATCAATATTGCAGTCTAAGATGGCAAAACTGTCAGAACATTACAGAGACATAAAATCAAGTACAATTATCTGAAATGTAGTTGATTTGGCAGTCTGGCAGTTGGAGATCTGTGTCACAAAGATGCTGCTATAAGGGGCTGCATTCTTCTGATCTGCCAAAATGTTCAAGGCCTGGTTTTAGTGTGGACTTCTCAAATATTGTTCGTCTTATGTATGAAAGTAGTCTGAAGGTGGGTTATGTTCCATTAGCCAACTTCTGTAGGCATCGGGGCGAAGTGTGTGGGAAGGAAATAGCTAACCTTCACAAAGCGTGTGTTCTGTATTTGTAGAAAAGCTTGGACCTGCTTAGACCAAGATGGTGTTGCTGAAGGTATTTCTGTGCAGGAGACATAAATATGGAGTATTCCAGTCTGAAGGTGTAAAGTAGTCTTTGCAAGCAAGGAGTAAACACATTTCTCCTTAAATATGACATCTTTGTTTTTATTTAGAAGCTTTTTGTGATGATTATTTAAACTTGTCCCTGAAAGTGGAGAATGATGAGCTCTGTGAGCTACCTGAAGGTTGCAGGAGTTCTGAATGTTGAACAAACACTGATTAAAGCTAGTGTCTTTGCCAGTTTCATGGAGGAGCTGTTACGACCTCTCTGCGAGGTCCAGCTTGTGATATGCTACTTGTGACAGACAAGTGTTAGCACAGGCGTAGCAGCAAATCACATTTTGGCTTGATAAATTATTTATATACTTTGTTCAACCTGCTCATCAAAGTGCAACCAACGTGATGTGTTTTTGTTTTTATTTACTGGCCACACAAAAATGCTGCCTCCCCTCTTTGGTTCCATGATATTTCTCTTGTGTTAACTACTGTGATTAGGGATTGTCTGAGAATTCCAGATCAATAAAATCTGTTATTCTTGGACATCCTGGGTGTTAATGAACTAACTTTGATTTAATTTACTGTTTTAAATTAAAATGGTAAAAGCTTGATCACAGCTTGAGGGGAAAAAAGAGAGATTATGATTTTTAGTGGCATGTATAAAGGATTGGGAGTGTATTCATAGATTTCCATGTTTGCGTGCAGAGCTCTGCTAATCGCCGCAGGAGGGATACTGTTTGTAGTGATATTCAGACTTTTTGATTTGTCTCTATAATTAATAAGGATACAACTAAGCAAGAGAAAATAAGGAATCCAGTTTTTCTGTGTAGAGCTCAGCCTAACATAAGCAGTGAACTATATGACCCCTTGATAAAATCCCTTGTGCTTTAAAATTGCCAGGGGCTACATACCAAATCAATAATTAAAGCCTAAACCTCAGGGAAAAAAAGTGCTGTGCTAAACTAATTCTATTTTTTTGAAAATGAAAGAAAATTAGGCATTAATGCCCTAACAACACCGAAGCCAATAAATCTTATAATCTCAAATTGAGCAAAAAGGGACTGTAATTTACCAAACTTGATTAATTTTACAGTAAAAATCTAAACTAGAAGAACTACTAAAGACATTGTTTGGACATTTTCACAATTGCTGTGAGATGGAAGTGTTGTATTATAAGGTATTTTACTGAAGATGGCAGATTTCCACACTTGCTGTTTATCCCTGGATTAAAACCTTTGCTCAATTTTTAATAATTCTGTTTATATGCATTTTAAAAGGTTTGAAGAATCAAAGCTAATTTTAGAACCATAACAACAAACAACTTCAAAAATCCAGCAAGCACACCTACACACGGACCCCCCCCAAAAAAAGCACATTTAAAGCCATTCACAAAGTGGACATCAGCAAAGGATTCAACAGCAGATGGGACCTAGTGGAGATGAGTTTTGTGTGAGTTTTTCTTGTGTCTCTGTGGCATCTGGTCTGTGGTGTTGAATTGCAGCATGTCCTTTCCGGGTGTGACAGCAGAGGGTTGTTGCAGCAGTGAGACATGAGGTGTCTGTCAAGTGTGGGTTTGTCTGCACTGTGTGATCAAGAGAATCACTGTATGGATCTTCTCTAGCTACAGCCAAGCTGACCTCGAGGTGGCTGGAGTAACGATAACCCCACAGTGGGATTCAGTGTGAATTACAAAACTCACAAAGGCCTCTGGACGAATACTTTGCTGTGTTAGTTAATGTCTGAGCAGCTACTCTTAACAAGGTGTACA
This sequence comes from Erpornis zantholeuca, assembly GCA_013400515.1. NCBI lineage: Eukaryota > Metazoa > Chordata > Aves > Passeriformes > Timaliidae > Erpornis > Erpornis zantholeuca. Next base: position 468,158 of record VZTN01012069.1, read on the forward strand.
GAGGATAAGCCTATCTTCCCTTCTGCCCCCTGCCCCCATGTTTTTCACTGCTAGTGGGATTCATCCTAGACAGGGAGATGAATCTGTGACTTGGGAATGAACATTTATATAGGAAAGTGACCAAGGGAATGCATTTGTTCTTTCTCTGGTGCCCAGTCTTAGAGCCTTAGAAATGGAGCATTTGTGTAGTGATCTGTTTCACTGGGGCACTCGTGAAAAGAGGCACTAGGTCCAAGTGTTTTATTTTTTACTTGCTTCATTTAGCATTTTGCTAGGAAAGCTGCCTTTGATCTCTATCATTTCCAGTTTTCTCTGAAAATTGTGTTAAGATTCAAAATGCAAATGAGTAGGTGACTTGTGTGTGTTCTGCATTTCGAGGCAGATCAGGAGACTGATACTGCAGCAGTTTGATACATGAGTTCTTATCTGCAGCTTTATCCCACAGCTCCTTCATTTCCTTTGCTGGCCCTGCAGTGGCAGTTAAGTTATCTCCCAGGCTGGGCAAACACCAGTGACTGGAATAATTAATATACACTTGGAAATAAATGTGGTTTTTGGATGCTTTGGGCCTTGGGAGGGAATGTAGGATAGGAGAATACTTCCTATGATTTTGAGGGGTGGGTTGGGTTTGTTTTCGTTTTCTACATTGGGAAATGCTGGATAAAATTGTTTCTTTCCCTCAAATAGCCAAATCCTTTTAGACAGACCAGCAGCATTGTCCATTTCAATCTGTCAAGCCTTGGGCTTGTCCTTGTTTGTCACTTTGAGGCTCCTGCCCTGTTGCTGAGTATTTAAAGCACTGTGTGAGTGGCACATGCCTTCAGCTTTGAAGACATCTTGTAACACCTCCTAGGAGTAGGTGTTCAAATGGAACAGAAAACGCTGTGAAGCAGAATGTCTGTGGTGGAGCCTGAACTTGTTCCCATGGCTTGTATGCATGATTGGTGCCACCATCTGACAACTCAAGCGAGAATTGGTTTAACAAACTTAAGAATGTGTTTTTTCACGATGACATGTGCTAAACACACGGGGTTGTACAGCTGAGCTCTAATGGAGCAAAAAGTGAACTGACAATCTCCAAAACTGCTCATGAAAATTATTTTTAGGGTATTTATTATATTCCTGAATCCCAGATGCTACTCTACAATACTTCTTGATTAGTTACTAGATGCATCTGAAATTTGCATTTTAAATGGCTGTGTTCATAATTTTCCTTAGCCTGTATCTCTCTCTTTAAGAAAATAATAGTGGTTTTCTATAGATACTGACTAAAAGCCCATCTTAAAAATGTCTTAAATGTCTTGAAGACCTTAAGAGGTTTTTTATCCCCTTCAGGAAAGATTGCTCACTTGAATTTTTGTACCTGATCTTGTATTCTTTTGTCTCCAGCTGTTTGAGATGGTGAAAAACAAATGGTCCAGGTATTGGGGATTCATGAAATCAGTTGCATTTTGATCCTGTGGTGGCAGGTCAGAACAGTGACTGGAATAAGGCAAAAGCTAGGAACAGCTATTTCTGTCTAGGAAGTAGATTGTCAGTCTCTGTAGGGTAATTAATTTAGAATGGTGATGTTCAAATGTTACTGCCCTTTATAAATAAAATATAAGAAGAGAATACTTAACAGAGTAGAATTATTTTGTTTGTACCTGCTGGATTTACTGCTTTGCATGAGTTCGTGTCAGCCTGCACACGGTGTTGGGAGCTGCCTGTTGGCTCCACTGCAGCTGGACCTCATGCAGAGAGAGCAGAAAGCTTCTCTTTTTTTTTTT
>VZTN01012069.1:476000-507779 GCA_013400515.1 Erpornis zantholeuca
CAAGTTCTATGCCTCATGATTAAAGACCTAAGGAAACCTGGGAAAGAAATTAAGGATTTATAACTGAAACAAGTTGTTTGGGAAACTACAGATTTAAGAAAAATCATTGAGCATAACCCGTTGGTGCAGTTTGGTATTTCTGGCTTTTAATTTATTTATTATTTTAATTTATTATTAGAATAATTGGTCAGAACTACCTGTGAAGCAAAGTTGTGATTAAATGTATTTTCAGAAAGGTTATTTAACTGCAAAATCCACTGAAATCCATTTTTCCTATATTTTTTAATATATATTTTATTTAATGTGTTTGCCTTGGTGACTGGATTTTTGACGTTAAGGTTTGCTTCTTACAGGCCTAGAGGTTTGAAGTCAGTGCTCCTCATGGCTTTGGTGAACAAGGATCTTTCAGTACATTTGTTATTAGAAATCTTTTTCTCTTAGTAGAACCTGGCCGGGTGGAAATAATCAGAGTTGCATCTCTTAATCTTCAGAGCTGGCTAGAACAGCCTGGAAGAATGGACTGTTTGAACTGTCTTTGAACTTTGGGTTATTAGTGCAACACTAGCATGATGCTGGTTGAGTTTTTGTTGTTTTTAAACCAAGCAGGTTGGTTTTCTTGTTCGGTGTCTTTTGAAGTGTGACTGATGACCTGCACCCATCCATTGAAACATGAGTGCAAAGGAAACATCAATGTTCCCTCTCAGGCCTTTAAAAGCAAGTCCCCTAAAAATCTTTTTGCATTAAATGGCCTCTTTATTATCCTTTATTTCTCTCCCATTAAGTGTTACATGAGCAGGGAAATCACTGGTGCTCATGTAATGTTGTACAGTAAACCCTCATCTCTTTTCTCCTCTTTTGGTGAGATTGGAGACATCCTGTGAAATGTTTGTGAGTTTAGTGTCCTAGAGCCAGCGGTGCAAACTGCCTCCAGTGTGGTCTGATCTGTTCACTTATACTCAGAGAGGTTTGCAGGCTCTTGGGGTGCTTTGCATTATGCAAATAGGACAGGAATGAGTCAGATGATGTTCGGATCAGAAACCATTTGTAAGTGTCTTCCTCTTGTGTGTGTGTGTCCCACTAGCAGCAAGGAAGTAGGAGCAGCTTTGCAGTTAAAGGAAAACGAGGAGAGTTCCCTTTTCTCTTAAATATTCTCACTCTAAAGATCAGCCAGTACTAAGTACTAAGTTCCTTTCCTCTTCAATTCAAGATGTTGCTAGACATAAGTCAGTAAAAACATTAAATAAACTTAATCAAAAATGCACTGATAAAACCATCACTCTGCAGGTGACAAATCTCTGATAAATATTGCAGTTCGCCGGTCATAAATTAGTTTTTTAAATGCCTTAAAACGGTATTTTTTATATTGTAGAAAACTGAGCTCTTATGTGACACTGAGCCAGAATGTTGTTGGCTCTATGCATTGAAATTGTCTTGATTTGTACAGGGAAAGATCAGCTTCATTAATTTATCTTTATTTTAGTCAATCCTGCTTTATAAACTGAATTTCTAATCTAGTTATGAAAGTGTCTTGTTTTAAGCAAGGGTTTGTTTACATGCAGTTAGATTAAGATTCTGATAGCAAAAATTCATCTCTCCCTGGAGAATAAAATTACACTATTGGTGCTGCTGTTCTTTTTGTGAGGATGGGATTGTTGGTGCAACCCTGCAGAACTGATGGGATTGGGTCTTCTCTTCTGGCTTTCCCCAGGGAGCCATCCCAAAATGAAATGGGTGATAAGTGCTTATGGCAGATCTGCATGTCTTCCCCACAAAGGAGAGTTCAATTTAAAATTTTAAATGAGCAGATAAGAGCTGGGGCAGCAAGTTCTGCATATGTACAGACAGGGCTGAAGCAATAAAGAGTTTTGTGTGGAGGCCGACCAAATTCCGAATTGAGGCTGTGTCTATATAATACAATACAAAATCACGAAGGCTGTGAGAGTGTGAGCAGGCTTTTTGTGGGCTGAATTAAGACGTTGTAAAATCACTGGCCAAGAGCAGATGAATGGGAACTGTGCTCTGAGAGTTGTATTTAGTCTGAACTGACAGGTGAGCCTGCTCAGTAAGAGATTGGCTCCTGTGGCACCTTTTTTTTTTTTTTCCTTTCTCAGGTCTTTGCATAACTGTCTTAAAAGTGCTGCTAAACCACCACATCGAACCTCAAAGGTGTCGTGTTGCAGGATCTGATTTAGAGCGATGGAGGCTTTTACCGTCCTGCAGCACAGTGCTGTTTTTTTTCTGGAAAAAAGTTAGGATCTGTTAGCTGCTTGAACAGCAATTTTCCATTTATCTTACAGACACCAGTCTGTTTTTAATTCTTTGGATGGTTTCTTGCTTACCTCTGTTTCCCTTAACAGTGTTACTTAATCCTAAGGCATCATCCTATTTAGTGCTAAAATCCAGCATGCTTTTCTTCTTTTTCCTTTCTTTTTTTTATGTTTTCTTATTGTTGATTCTTGGCCAGCTTCCACTGAGGTAGGAGGACAGTAGCCACCATAACCACTCTCTTGTATATTTGAGGCTATTTCATAGCCTCTCCCCCCTGCCTATATCCTGCAGAAGGAAGAGCTAAGGGATGGTTCCACACTGCATCTCTTTAATACTCTGTCCTAAAGCGAGGTCAGAACTGTCCCTTCCTTTGCCTGCTTTCTGTCCGGCTGGTCACAGATGCAAATTGCTACTTCGTGTTTATCCACCCTATAGGAAAAATCAATGAGCAGTCCCTGATCATGCGCAGTTTTAAGATCTTTGTTTTTCAAATGGTTGGCTCTTTACTCATTGCATTCCCAGTTAAAGCATTGGGGAATGGTACTGGCTGCAGTCTCAGTATATTAGTCTTTAATATTTTGCAATATATTAAAATTACACTAATGTATTACTTACTGTTTATGTAGTATGGATTTAGAGATGCCTGATTCTCCTGTCCAATATGTGCAATTAGAATTGGTTAAATAGGTACAAATCTAGCAAAACAGTGACTTACATCTATGGTGAACCTTGCAATGCTGCCAATTCTAGGAAATTGGCCTCCTGTTATCTCTGATTTTATGCTTTTTCCATCTGTCTCAAAATGAAGAGATTAGGGATTGATCCTAGCTATGTGTGTGAGGCAGATTATGGTAATCTTATTATTCTGATCTCATTACACTTAATCTGTAGATTTGAAAATGTCCTGGCTTTAACCCTTTCTTTAACACCTACAAGAAATGTAGTGAAAAAAGGTGATTGAGGTATGTTCTGCAAACTTCAGATTAAATGTTTATTTTATCCTGAAATAGTAAAGCACTCAAAGACTTTGCTACTTGGAGTCATACACTTTGTTGGTTGGGGAGGTTTTTTTAGTTGGGTTTGGGGATTTTTGTTTGGGTTTTTTTGTCTTAACAGACAGTCTAAAATGATGGGTAAATCAACTCTTTTGAGTTACAAAGGATGCAATTCACATATGACAACAAATTAGTAGTGGTTATTGCAGTTCAAAATTTTGGGAAATTCTTAGTTCCCGATAGGTCAGAATCATTTTATTTACTAGCTTTTCTGAAATGAACTAGGATTTTCCAGAGCTTTGTCTCAGTGTTTGACACACAAAAATACAAAACTTCATGGAGCGTCTCCTCATCTTCTTATAAGAAGTTAGTGCAAGATGATGGAAAGTATGTAGATGGGCAGCTTAAATGCAGAAGGGACAACTCAACTGGAGCACAAAATTCCCTGTTTTTTCCTTATCTCCAGCTTCAGTTTTGTTATTGGCAAGTCTTTTCACTTTTAACTGACTGTAAAGGGTTAACTCTGTAGCCTGTGACAGAGAAGACTTTTCTGCACTGGGCTAACATGTTTTACTGAACAAACATTGTCAGGTGGAATTTGAAGATTAAAAGAGCTCTTTGTCTGAAACCTGGGGAAGAAGCTCTGTCCTCTCTACACAGTTTTGGGCATCAATTATGAAACAAGTGATATTGCTTCTTCAGGCCTGGAAATAAAAAGAAAGCAGAAGGACAGCTGCTGATGGTGGGAGTTAAAAAGCAAGTGTGATTTGCTGTCTTTAAGACATTGGTATTTTATTGTAACTCCTGTTTGAACAGATTCATAGGATAATTGAGATTTAATTGTTCTAGATTAGATAGTGTAGGGAATTCTCTTAAAAGCATTTGGATATTGCTCTGACTATTCTCCTGGTTGTCTTTGAACATGGAGCATATTTGCCAGTTCCCATTCTGAAGCTACATTTGGAGAAAGGGGAAAAGATACATTAGTGCTTTGAAGCTGGGATAGAAAGAGGCAAGTTCCTTCTCCTGTGTTTGGTCTGTTATTTTTATAGGTCATCTAAATGGTGCCTTTCTATACAGTGGTGTATGTTGTTACACCTGGTTTTGAGAGAATCTGCAATGCTGGACCATCACTGAAGTTGCTGCCTGGAACTCCAATTGCCTGGAGTGTCTGACTCTAATCAGGTCTTAGTGTTTTGTGCTGTACAGAGACCACTTGAGCTTCTCCTCTAGTTATAATTCCTGTGAATAGAATAGAATTCACCCAAGGGACCAAGCTCCATGGGGACTGAGCAAGTTGGAAAAAATTGAGCCCTTGAAAATGATGTTTTGTTTTGTTTTGTTTTTCTTTCATCCTGTCCTGTCTTGACTAACTCCTCAAACACCTGGGCCAGCAAAGCATGGGAGTGGAGAGTAAGGGGTGAGAATGAATGGCTGGAGGGAAGAAAATACAGGGAGAAGCTGAACTTAGCTCTGTCACAAACTCCTCTTGTGGAATTGCTGTCTTGGGGGCATGTCTGAGCTTTACAGACAGGACACTCTGTATTGAGTGTCACTCATATTGTGGTAGCACAGACAAATGTGTAGAGTAGTCTACTCCTGTAGAGTTGCACTGTGAACTGGACAAGGGTGTGGTGAGGTTTGGGTTTGGTTGTGTTGTGGTTTTGTGTTTTGGGTTTTTTTGTGTTTGGTGGCTTTTATTGTTTTGGCTTGTTTTTTTGGACTTGTGTGGGAGCTTATAGATTTTGTTGGGTTGGTTTTTTTTTAGCTAAGGTTTTTGATTTGATATAAAGTAGTTGTGCTGGGTGCACTCCCATCCAAGTTGGATCAGCCACCGCAAGCTGACGTCGATGGCAGTCTCCATTCCTGCCCTGGGGCTGTGCATTTGGCCAAGTCTCATGATGGCAAAGCAGCCCTTTCTTTTTGTAACTTGAGTTATTTTTCTTGCAGTTCTCAAGAACTCTTAAAAATTTTCCTTACCAAAAATGCTACTTCTATTGTGTATTCACACTGGGTGGTGATGGTTGTTTTGCTTTAAGTGCTGAGTTGCTGGCAATGTTTTAATGTATTTTTAGATAACAGTGAAGTATTTGTTTTTCAAATGAGAGGTAGGAAATTGCAAAGAATAAAGAATTGCATGAGCTGGCTCAGTGATAGCAAGCCTGTTCCATTTGGGGTAGTGGAGGAGGAAGCGGGGAATAGATGGTGAGGTAAGAGCTGTTGCTGTGACACTTCTCCAGTAATAACTTCAGTGAGGAGCTGTCAGGGGTGGAAGGAAAAATAAAGATGTTGAGAATTCGTTGACTTTCACACTTGATATGAATCATATGTCCTCTGTTGTAAGGGGAGGATAATTCAAATGAGCACAGTGAACCCTTCCTGTGGCAAACACAAAGCTTTTCTTCTTTTCTCCCCTGAACTTGGTTCTTGGCAAAGCAGAGCATAGATTGCAGTCCCTTTGAGGCAGGGGTTGGCTCTGTAAACAAGATCTGTAAGACTCCTGCACAAAATTCTAGCAAACAGAGTTGTTGAAGCCCTGGATTGATGAGGGAAGTCTTTAATTTGTGGTGTCTATTGGCGTAAGGCAGCTGCACTAAGCCATCCATCTGAACGCCTCATATAGCGTGGAGATTGGATGATGATTTTTCATAACGCAGTAGAAAAGTAATGAGGCTTTCTAGATTACTTTAAATACTATTTTCTGGTCTAACTATCACTAGTTATTCTTTTCCATTTTGTGTGTGAAGTCTGCTTATTAAAATTCTTTGTCTTTCCATCCCACAAGCATTTATATCATTTTGTTCTCCATCAATAAGCCTCAATAAGGGAAAATTTATGGCCAAAGCTAAATTAGACTTTTTCAAAGGTGCAGGTGCAACCACTGTTGCCCATCCTAACAACAATAGGAAAAAATATTTTTATGTGTATTTTATAGGTATGTATTTCAATAGGCTTCTTTGCACAGACCAACAGTAATTTGTGGAGGGGTTCTCAGACCCTGCCCAGGATCTCTTGGCACTGTTGCTTTACAGCAATTGCTCAGAAAATCCTGTGTGGTCCTTCTAAAAGTAATTTTCATTTTTCATCTTAAAGATTTCAACACCATTTATTTCACTCTTCTCAGTAGGATGGGGATTGAAATGCATGGATGGGGAGGTCAAGATGTATTTTGAAGTCGGGGAAAATGCAGCTCAAATAGATGGTGATAATACTATTCTTAGATCACTGCGGCTGTAAAACCTTTTTGGTGCCAAGAGGAAGTGGCAACTTGAGCTTCATTGGCCAGTGATGAGCCTTTGCAGCTGGGGTCTGACCTGGGTGGTTGGTGACATTTGGGGCAGTTGTCTCAGGGTAGTGGAACGTGGGCTTTTCCTTCTTCTGTAATTTCAAATGCAAATTGCACAGTATGCCCCGGAGACTGGCAGAAAAGTCCATGTGGGTCTTAGGTGTGACAGAAATTAGTAAATACTAATTGTCAAATTCTGATTGTTCAGTTGCTGCAGAGAGGTTATTGCAGTCAGCACTCTCTTGACGTTCTGTGTCTGAAAGGCTTGAGGTTTGTGCACTGGTATTGACATGTAATTTCAAACGCCATAAAGCTCTACTTTCTCCTGTGTGCAGTGTTGCAATGTGTAGTAGGATGGAAGGGATGACTTTTGCTCTGCACATGGGTGATGTAACCTGTAAAGAATTAAACTTGTCAGAAGGACCAGCAGCTGTCATTGTTGACAGCACAGAGCACAAAAAGAGACTTGATGGATGAGCCCACCAGCATTTCTTGTGTCCCTAAACTTTAGAGCTGTTTCATGCATGAATTGTGAGTTTTTTCTGTTTATGCTGCAGAAATCTTTAGATGTGTCTTGCCAGGATCAGTTAACCTTAACCTGGCTGGTGGACATGAAGGTATTGGCTGACCTGACTCTTCTTTCCATCTTTATCCATTAACGGTCCCAGCTTGTATACAGTTTGAAATAAACAGTCTTAACACTTGTCCAAATAAGCTTGTCATCAGAAAACACAAATACATCTACGTCTCAGCTGAGTCACTCCTGCTTCCCCATTTCCCTTCCTCCCACTTGCAGTCAGTGAGTTCTGAATTTTTGTTGCCCCAGAGCAGGACTACCCTCTTTTCTTCTTCTTGAACTCTTGTCCCTTTCTTCCCCTGATCTGCCATGTTTAAATCTACGAGCAAGTGGAACAGTTCTTGCATGTGTACATTTTGGGGTGGGTTGCTGCAAGAATTGGGGAGAATTTGTGTCTCTTGAAACTGGGACACAAGGGTATTTCCTTCATGGCAGTGCCCACTCCAGCAGTCCTGCCCTGCTCCTTTCCTTTCTGTCTTCTTTGTTGCTTCACTCCCAGAGCTGTGCCCTGCACTTTCTGTGGAGCGAACCAGGCAGGTGAGAAATACAGCACCTCCCTAAACTCTTCTGCACATCAGTTCTCCAGTGTGAGGAGCTGAACAGGTGCTTATATCCACTTTGGGGAGCACAGGTGGGAGGGTGCAGCCACTGCATAAACCAGCTCACAGAGCTGCTAACTTGGAGCCACCCCAAACTGAGAGTGTGGCCTCTGAGTTTGTAGCTGGGTAGGAACTTCCTGCTCAGAAGTATTAATTCCCAAGTAAGGTGGTTAATTCCAAGGTCAAGATGTATGCAGTATCAGTATTAACAGTTTGATTGCCAACTGTGTTGAGAGATCCCTGCAAATATCCTTATTCCTGAATAAAGGCTTAAATCAACTAGATTTTGGCTTATAGCTCTGTAGTAGAATAAGTTTTTGTGCCTTTTAAGGTATGACTTAACTGTGGATTCTGAGGACCATCGGTAAGAGATGTACAAAAGTTCAGTAATATCAGAATAACTACAGTGTTGCATAGTTTTTTTCAAATACATTTTTCAATATATCCTGTCAGGTGTAATTAACCTAGGTAGCTTTGTCCTGTAGATAATTAATTGTCAAATATCATTCCTGGAATCTTTCTTACAAAGAGCTGTGTAAGACTGTTTCACATTCTGTAAAATTTACAATGCTATAATATATTAAGCAATCAATATGAAATTAGAAACTATGCTAGTAGAATCCTAAAGCTTTTCAATTTTAAAACCAGATGAAGCAAAGTTAAGGTTTTTATTGCTCTGTTAACTTGTCTGCAGTGTAAAAATAATGTGTACTGAATACTGTAATAAAACATTTTAAACAAAACCATGCATTTAGAGAAAAAAAAGGTTATCTGTCTAGAAAAAGTATGCCAATTGTGCTGAAAGCCTTTTTTGACCCCCCTCTTATTACATTACTGTTGTTAATAGCAGAAATCTGCCTGTATTTGTCTTTGGAAATGTGTTGGACCCTTTGCTCATGTGTTTGTAATAGCTTTTTCACTGGAAAAAACAGAGCAGCTGCAGCTCAAGTTAATTTGCTTCCTTTAGACACAAAAACTGAAAGTTGGTACTTTGAACTCTTTTAAGTTTTTTTTTTTAAGGCCTTTTATGGGGTTGTATTGATGCCAAGATGATTTTTTGCCTTTTCCTTTATACCCCTCTTATATACCCTTATATATTGTTTTTATGTATTCTTGGTGCTTTTAGCCCCACGCTTGTAACTTCCCAAGGCTGAGAACTCAGCTCAGCCCCACGGCACCGTTAAACCAGGAGAGCAAACATCCTGGGAGCCCCAGACACCAAGGGCCTCTCCAGAACACATTTTGGAACCTCAGCCAGGCCCAGCCAGGGGGAAGGTTCCTCACAACGAGGGCTTCACTCCAGCTTCTCATTGGGGGATCTTTGATAGATGTGCTAATTAGCAAGGCCTAGAATTGTGTGCATTTTGGTGTGTGGGGGCGGTGCGTGCATTTCAAGGCATTCCACCTGGATGAAGTGCTGCACCCAAGGATCCTGCAATAAATACCGAGGTAAAAACCCCTTTTTCCCCATAAACCCTGTTTTGGCTTTAATTTTAAAACCAGGGAAAAGCAACAGTATCTTTTCTTAGTGTGTTTAAAAATGCAGCAGATAATGTTCCTAATTGTATTTCTCACAGAAACATAATTGGGTTTTGGACAACCTCTACATTTTTTTCCTTCAGTTTTGCTTTGTAGCAGGCAGCGTTGGTACATGTGGCTTGCTCCTCACCAAATTGTCTGGTCATCAGTGCAAGGCATGTACATTTTTTCTTCTAACTTTTTCCATGTTTTCAAAGTACATCATGTTGTTGACTTACCAGTGCATCCTGGGTTATCAATCCTATCACAGAATCATAGAATATCCTGAGTTGGAAGGGACCCACAAGGATCATAGAGTCCAGCTCCTGACCCTACAGAAGACAACTCCAAGAATCACAGCATGTGCCTGAGGGCATGGTCCAAATGCTTCTTGAACTCTGTCCACTGCCATTGTCAGTCTGTTTTACAAGCAGAGTGACCTCATTTAGGTGGCACCTCTTGTCATGATGGTTTGAAGAAGTGTGAAGACAGGAAGATGGTCAACAAGGATCAATGAACTGTCAGAGTCATAGGCAGAAATAATCAGCTGCACCAATGCAGGACAGGGGATAGCCCACTTGGTATCAGTTCCTCTGAAAAACACCCCAAAGATTACAGTGGAAAATTGGTTGAAATCAAAGTGATGTCACCTCATATTGAGTTGTACAGACAAGGCTGTAATACCTGCCCGTCATGCAAAGTAATTCTTCCACTCAGTGCTTGTAAGGCTGTGGCTGAGGACCACTGTAGTTTGATGTCCACAAGGCTGCTGCAAAACTGCCCTCTGGTCCCATTCCCTAAATTTCTGATCAAAGATTAAGTCCAGGTTTTCCTACTAATAATCATTGTTCCTCCCACCTCAAGCTTTTCCAGCACTGGAGTCAGGGTGCTTTATGTGGTGTGGTATTTTTGCAGGATGCCAAGTGTTCCTAATTAGTTTGTCTCCCTTAACACATCCTTTTGGACTTCAGGCTGCTGTTATTTCTGTGCATCACAGAACCTCTGTTGTGTATAAGGATTAGAATGTGATGGAGAATGTCCTGTATGAAGCAGTTGCTGGATGTCACTCCACAAATAACTGTTCCTATCTGTTCAAAAGTGATCGATAAATTGTTGAGTTTCTGTGCTAGGAAAAGCAATAATTAAGAGTGAAAGTACTGGCATGGAGTGTTGGTTTTGGTGGTTTCTTGGGCAGCGAAGTGTAGCAGAGGTAATGGTACACACTCTCTATTTGGAACAGAAGGGACAACTGTCCTAATTTCAGCATTTTTATCTTTCATTCTTGACTGAGGAATTTTGGGAATTTTATATCTGTAGAGGTTTGGGGTACCAACCATGAGGTGATCAAGGGCTGGTTGTTACTGATGTGCTATCCTGTGCTCTGTGCAAGTCTTCCCTTGTCCTCTAGTGAATGTTTTGGTCCCCTGACTGTCATATGTTCAAAGGCAACATGTGGGACAATCAGCCAAGAGCTCCGCCGCCTTCTAGTCCTGCCTCTGCTGTACAATCAGAGGAATTGTCCCTGTCTCTGGAACAGGTGTATATACTTCGTCCTGAGATGGTGAGAAATTCATTCACCAGCAGTGCATTTTAGTGAGAGATAGCAGGACAAAGTAGGACACATGCAAATAGAAGTAGGAACTGCTGGGTATTCAAGTAAAATTGTTGTGCAAAGAAGGCTACAAATGGATTTTGCAAGCAGTGAATGTCTGACCTATGGGCTGTCATGAATGTGTATTTCCCCAGGGTATTTCCAATTTTACTGTAGTGACCAGCTTCATTTGTATTGTAAAATGCTGTGATTGCTTGTTCTTCATTATCTTTTTCCGAGACGCACTATCAAGTCCTGGCTTACAACAGAGCCAGCACAATGAGAGAAGTGCAGAAAGTGAGAAATGTATAATTTTGATAGGCTTGCAAACTGCTGCAAGTCCACTGCTGATATTTCTGCTGTTTCTCTGTTAAGCTCGAAAGCAATTCTGAAACACTCTCATTGGAATGTTTGATAGCTCTTTTTTATTATTTTGTGTTAGTGACTTTCAACCTTCATCCCTCAGAGCTTGTGCCAAGAGCTCTTACAAAAGCCTCACAATTTCATTAAAGGCCTGAAAGGTTATAGTTTGGCTGTACTTGGATAAATAGTCTAGAGCGCATGATAACAGATGTTTTATGCTTGGTGTCCATGTTGCTAGTCGCAGCTTGAAACACCCCTTGTAAGATGGCCTGGAATTTATAGCACTGGTGTTAGCAGCAGATATAGGAATAGGAACCAGGAGACCTTACCTTGACCAGTAGGTAAAAAGACTTCTTTCACATTTTTTCTTCTTGAAATCAAGGGTTTATTTAGGTGCTTAAGGCAATGTGTGCTCTGTTCTTTATGTAGATGTGCTTATATATGCATTTGGGTTATTTTGGGGTCTGGTTTTGGGTTTTGAACCTTTCCCAGACAGAGCAGGTTTGTACTTAGAATTCAAGGCTGTTTTCTTTCCTCAGTAAAAAAGAGGGAGGATGGCATAGAGCCCTCTAGGCTTCAGCAAATCACCTGTTCTTCAGTTTGTGCTTCACTAATGGTGGTTTTTCTGGGATCCTGTTTAATCCTAAATTAAGCAATGCTAAATAAAACCTCAGTGAATAATTCATTTGCAAGCAAATGCCCATCCCTAGTAGTACCTGAGTGAATTAATTCACACTGCACAACAGAAAGCTGACCAAATGCTGTGCTCTTCAGGGCTTCCAAATTTGGTCGGGATCGGGTTTGAGATTAAGGAAGGATGTTTTGTCTCCTGTTTCCGTGATAACATCCTGAGCACTACAGCTCGTTATAAAAGGCTGATCCTGGTCTTTAGTGACTATAAACTAACCCTGGTCTATTGGGGAAAAACATCACTCCCCTTCCTCTTTTTAAGAAACTGCTCTTGTGAACCCCTGAGCATTCTGCTCTCCACATGTTCGAGCCAAGCTGTGGAGCTCAGGCTGAGCTAACAAGCTTTTACTGGTTTGCCCTCCATTTTGATCAGGCATTGGAATGAGACTGTGTGTTCCTTGCAGCATCAAATGTTGAAGTAGGCTTTATATTATGAAGTTTGTCAGAATTAGTGTTCACTTAAGTACCATTAAAGTTGCTGAACATAAAATGAATCTCACTTCTGAGAGTCCCTGCTGTTTTGGAAACGCTTGGGGGTCTTTGAGATGTGGGAAGCCTAATTAGAATGTGAGCTGTAGCTACTTCAAGCTCTGTAAAGCTATTTTTGTTTGAATTGTAAAATCACTAATGCTGATTTTTTGCTGCAGGCTGCCATGCTTTCTGTTAGGGAGATTTTCCATCATCTGTTTCGAAAATAGGTTATTTGTGGTATCTACAACTTAATTTTTATATAGGTGGTAATAGGGGGAGGACTAATTTGAAGGGAATTCTGTAGTCACCGGGGCTGACATCTCTCTATCCACCAAAAGAGTAGAGACAGAACTGGCACATCTGTTATCATTTTACCTCCATGGGTTTGTGGTAGTGGAAACTTCCTATGCAGAAGGAGTGCAAGACCTGTGGCAAAGTTTCTTGAACTCTATTGACTCCATCCAGCATCTCCATTAGACATTTTGGACATTAGACAGCTCACTGCAATATACTTCAAAATACTGGGTTTTTTCCTCCCATCTTTGTGCCATGTGAACCAAAAAACGTGAGCCATAGGGAAAAAGAATTGTTATTTAGAGTGTTCTTTTTTCACTTCTCTTTTTCCTGTTGTCTTAAATAAATAACTCTTCACAATTGAAGACTTTTGTCAGAGGGCAGATGGTAGTTCCAGACTGGCAAGGCCTGAGAGGCAGGATGAGTTAGTTGGAACTGAGTTCTGCCCTTGTGGCTAGACTTGATTGTGCCTCAGCTAACCTAAAGTTGTCTCAAGTATTCTTGTGTTACCTACAAAAAAATATTAAAGTGGTTTTGTAGAAGTTTGAATGCTAATTCCTTGCTCCAGTCTCTTTGGGCTTTTCTTTGTTTAAACAGATTTTACTGTGCTACCAGCCAGTGCAACTCTGGATTTCTCAGCCACTTTAGTCAGTGCTCCTACGGATTTGAGTTTTGCATAGTGAAATTTTGCATGGAGTTGTAGCGACAACTTGTCTTTATCTCTTGCAGTGAAAAATAACATCATTTCTTGTAATCTTACCCAGCTATTTCTCCCCATCAAGCCTTTTGGAAGTTTAGGGTAATCCTGAATTTATCTATAAATGCTTATATTGCACAGAGCTCCAGTGGCGAGTAGTTTTGTGCAGCAGATATGGAAGACAATATTATTTAGGTTTGGAAAGATAAGCTTAGATCCTAGAGTGGCATTGTCCTGTGACTTTATTGTTGGTTTGTTGTCTCTCAACTTTGTCATGTATTTTACTTTAGAGGAGTTTCCAGGTTCCTTCAAAATGAATGGAAATGACTTAGACATAATTTCTTCTCAAAGAAACTAAAGACAGCAGTTGGTAACCCAGTCATCAGCCTTCTGCTTTGAAAAGCTTCAAAATTTCCTCTTCTGGACTCCTGCTTCCAGCTGCTTGGCTGTTGTGGTAAAGACTGTGGGTGTCCAAAGTCCATGTGTGTTGTAGCAGCAGTGTCACTTCAGATAAGGCTTCTGGCAAAAGCACCACTGAGGAGTGGGGAAGAAAGACCCCTGGACTTTGTTGTGGTGGGGAGACTTTCTGAAATTATTTTCTTTTGAGTTTGTATTTTGTGCTCTTCTTGTGCCTTTAAAAAGCTGTGGGTGGAAGAAGTGTTTCTATGGTGATAATGGGAATTGGGATGAGCAAGAATGAAAACCTGTATCCATAACACATTACTGCATTATAGTGCAATCTACATCCATTATTTAGGTATTTTATTATAATACTTGGTAGTTGAGTGCAATTTAAGAAACAATCTTTCTCTAACTGTTTTCACTAATACTTGCTCAGTGGTTCTTAAGCATTTCCACAGCTTTTTATATCCACCTAGAGAACAAGTATGCACAGTCTTCTTAAAGCATGTCCAAATGTGGTACTTCAGGCTTTGTTCTGACAAAATGTGGACATTTTGCATTTCCTTTGTGTTATCATGATAAATTGAATTTAAGGAAAAGGCTAAAATATTTTAGCAGTTATGTGTTCTCGAGTCACCCTAATTGTCCAATGTATCTTTTTGCATCGAAAGTTTGCAGTTGAAATTAGCTGCACTGTGTGTGATGAGTAAATCAAGAAAATAAAAGAAAAATTTATTGGCCTGGTCTGAGTCGCAATGCCATTTTGATGTGCAGATTTCCCCAGGTTTCCTTAAGATGCCATTCCTGCCTCACAGCCCCCTTGGTGACATGCAGCCAGAGGGAGGAGGATTCATTTGTTCAACATGAGGATGAGGCAGGAGCTGCAGGTGACCAGAGCATGTATTTGGTTGTCTTTGCAAGACCCTGAAGAAATGAACTTGAATATCCTGTGGTGTCATTTACAATAAATTTGCAGAGAAGAAAAATGTTTTGTATTGGGCTGTGGTGACCTTGCTTTGTTGAATCCACATAGTTTCCCTTGAAGCAGTTTCCACTTGCTGGTTTATATCTAGTTTGTAACTCTCAGAGCAGAAAAGGAGCCATTTTTCTCTGAAATGAAAAGCAGTGTTAAAGCACCTCTGCTGAGGATGAGAGCCCTCCTCCCAAAGGCCATTCCATCGTGGGACAAGTGATTTCCAGGCTTGGAAATTCAGTTGCAGAATTGCTGTCTTTGAAACATTTGTTCACTTAGTAAATTTAAATTCCTGCCCTAGTTTGAGTGTCATGGGTGTTTTCCTTGGATTCTTTGGACTATGGGAATGTTTTTGATATACTGCATTTTTTTCTTTGTGGCATTGTCAGTGTAACTTTGTGGAGGAGAAAAACCACATTGGCAATAACAGGTGCTACTGCAGCAGTCGTGTTACACTTTCTGTTACAGTTAGCACAGCAAGAATCCCAAAACCTTGGAGTTCAGGGAAAAGAGGAGCTTCAGTCAAAACTCAGAGCCCTCTCTGAATATGTTTTTGGGGTTTGTCTCTCCAAAACTGAAGCATGCTGATTAATCTGGCTAAATTCACAGCACATAACATTCGAGGCATTATGTTTAGTTTCATGTTTGCATGTGGGCGTCAGCTTGAGAGCTGAGCCATATCTGCTTGTTATGTTCCAGTGTAGTGCCTGTGTGTTCCTCAAGGTGGTTTGGTTTTGAGAGGTTCGAGACTGGTGTACAATTCCCAAGGGTGTGCTTGGAAATACTCACTAGGTATGGAATTGAAAATGGCTGGGGACGGTTCCTGTGTGTGAACTGTGCTAGCTAAAACTTGGGAACTGCCTTGCTGTGCAACTCTTCCGCAGTGCCTCTTCTCCATTTCCATGGGAACAGATGGGCTTTTGTTGATAAGAGCTGTTATCAAACTGGGAAACTGCTGGGCACAGTTGAGCCACTCTTACTGTAAACCAGGGCTGACTGCAGGCTGAGGACATCACATGGCAGCATGGCTTCAAATGGAGGGGATAAAAATATCCTTCCTCCTTCCTCCTCTCAGGCACAGATGCCCCAGTGTGAAAGGAAGAGTCACTCTGGCACAGATCTGATTAGATCTATGGCAGCCATGGGACTGGATGCAGAGGAACGCTTTAGGTTTTGACCTAGCCAAAGAGCAGCAGTTTTGAACAGTTGAGCTAAAAAAGTGTTTCAGATTTTTTGCAGACCTTGAAGGTTGTCCAGTTTGGAGCAGTCAATCTTTAAAGTTTCATTTTGTTACTTAATTTATCTGTTTTCATTTTGTACTTGGCATATTATTCAAAGCAAAATCCAGTAATGCATGTGTACATAGATTAAATTTTGTAGCTTTGGTAAGTCCAGGGAAATCTTACCGTGGTTCAGTTAAGAATCATTCTTTTTCTTAGAGGCATAGCACTGTGTTTTAATATCCAGATGATAAATTTTAATATGATTTATTATCTGGAAATCACTTGGAGGTATAGAATAGATGGATTTACTGGATGCTTTTCATAAAACGTTTTGCAGTAAAATGGTTTAATTACTTAAAGTAATTTCTTTCATTTCAGTGGATTTATGATTTAAAATACGAGAGCAGTGTCAGATGTAAACATCAAGGCAGATACATCAATGCACAAAATTCCTATGTGTGTTCCTGATTTACTTTTTAGTTACATTTCACTAAAGGATGTTAGTGGCATAATTTTTTTTGAAGGCTGAAATTTTACAGGACTGTTCTGCAGTTTTCATGATAATAGCTCCATAACTTCATAGGAGCTACCAGAATTTCAGCCTTGGGCATGTGACTGCAAAGTTGTCCCGAATTTAAGGCACTTCAGTACAAGTCAGTTTTGCTTGGCTAAGCATTGGGAGCAGCTCCAGGGGTGTCTGACACTGTCAGAAAAAATGATTTTGTAGATCTGTGTTGTGGAGATGACTTCTGCTGAAATGGTACGGGAACATGGAGCTTTGGAAAGAAAACAGTGTGTCCTGTTCTCTCTAGAAGAGCCAGAAAGGGGAACCCAGGGGTGTTTACTGAGTGAGTGTGTGTGTATGAGCTCTCTAGTCCATAACACAGGGCATGGATCCTTGACTGCCTGCCAGGATGTGAATGGAGCTGTGACAGCTCGTTAAAATGATCCTAGAAAGGACAACGGGCTGCGAAGATAACGTCAGCCTGAGTGTGAGGCAGGAAAAGGTCCTGGGAGCAAACAAAGCCGCTGAGGGGGGAGCTGTGCAGGGCACATAACTACAGCAGAAGTCCCCTGAACAGGTTGGACGTGCAGATATGTAGGCAGCTACCTTACCCTGCCTTTAATCAGCTATTTTTTACTCTGGTCACAAAGCTTAATGCATCCCTCAGCGCTGCTTCCTTGATGGCATTTGGCTTCAGGCCAGGCATTAATGAGTACCCCAAGCTCGATGTGATTTGGCTCCTCCAAATCTATTAGCATATCTTCAGAGCAAGATAAAACTCATTAAAATAATTTACATTTGGGCATTACAATTCGTGATAATTTTTTAATACCTACTGCCAAACCCACAAAACTGTGGCAGTGTCCTTCAGATGAAACTACAATTTACTAATTCTTTCTGGGAAAAGAACAGACTGCCAGATCCCTTAACTGCTGTCTGATGGTGATGAAAAGAGTCTGTAGCACATGAGCTTATCAAAGCTCCTGGGGGGTATCTCTGATAAAGGAATGCACATCATTGGTTTATTAAAAATCATATAAAAATGTGTTGTGTTTGAGTTGTGTTACAGTGTGCGGGACTCTAGTGAAGGCAGCTTGAGATGCAGAACAGCCCCAAATTACTGATTCTTGGAAGCTGTGTGCTGAAATCTTTATATGACTGAGATATATCTGGGCTTCAGCTCGTGCCCTCCCTGGTCTCTGTGCAATTCACTTTTTTACACACCTGTTTTTGATCTCTGTCGTCCCTGTTCAGTATCCCAGAACTCCTGCTGATGTCTCTCCCTGTATTTCATGCTGAGGAGGGATCAGTCCCTGCCCAGATCGCTGTGCTGCAGCTCAAAGGCAGTCCAGCAGACATCAGCTGATCCAGGGCCAATCTCCATGTGTGAGCTCTTACCTCAGAGCCTGTAACAGAGCCACGCTTGAACTGCTCATGACCTGTGCTCAGATTATCTCAGCTAAATGACTGAACTCTGCTGTGCATGCTGGAACAGTGCTTGTAAATAAATGCATGGAAGCCTAAAGTAGTAACTGCACAAAAGACAGCTTGAATGTTTTCATCCATAGGAAAGTACTGGGATCTTTTAAGTGTTAAAGCCTCTTCAGCTGAAAATATCCTGAAATGAGCCATAAAGATGGATATCTTTGCTCACCTAAAGTTCTGTAGATGTGGCCCTGCTGCTGTGCTAAGTTCCCCAGCGGAAGTGCTGGCACCCGGGAAATTGTACATCCCATCATCCTCTTCCCTTGGGAGTTAGGGAACATCCAAGTAACTATTACTGTAATTTGCTGAGGAGGTTCACGTTTTGCTCTTTCCTTTGCCACATTTCATTTCAGTAGGTTTTGAGATTTTTCTCTGTCATACAGTCAGCAGTGAGGCAGATTTAGGGTGCTGGTGTGTCACATATTTTTGAAAGGCAGCAAGCATTGATCTTAAGAGTTTAATTTTCTGAAACACTCCCATCAGCTGTAAGAATAAGACATGCACTTGCAAATTCTTGTCTGCTTTTACTTTCTCTCTCTCTTTTTTATTTTCTTTTTTTTTTTTTTAATTTCCTCTCACCACTCTTGAAATAATGAAACATAATGGCATAGCAAAAGAGTTAGTTTGAGGGTTTGGTGGATAGCTTCACCATAACTCTGTGTGTGTAGTATGTGATCTCTGGATCTGCATTCATGTTTCTTTCTCTTTGCATTTCCTCATCTTCCTGCATTCAGGCAATGCTAATCATGTGATACTTTCGTGACTTGAGGCTTTAAGTTTTTATTTTTTTAACTGAGATCTAACTTTTTGTTGGATCCTCCTGAGAAAGCTGAGAAGAAATGAAAGTGCTCAAGGAAAAGTGTAATTGTGGTGTTTAATCTTAAAGGGAAGGGGGCAGGTTCTCTGAGGTGTTTACTTCCAACACAAAATCATCTTGATGAGAGGTAGTTTTAAACACTAGCATGGTTTTACTTACAGAACATAATACAATATTGGGGGAACTACTTTCAGTCAGTGTACCAGGCTTGCCTATTGCACTGTACCAGTTGACAGAAATTCAATGAAAAATAAAGCATCGAAGTTTTTAGAGCAAGTATACTTTGAAGTATCAATTTGTGCTTTTAAAACTACCTTTTCATGTGGCTTCTCTTTTGTGACTCCTGATCTTTCATTCACGTTTAAAATTACAGCAAGAAAAGTATCCCCTTAAAAAATAAAAAGAAGGAACTTTGTTCATCTGCATTTGCTGTTTGAGTATGTTTAACTTTATTAAAACTGCTCAACACAAATGGGAAGAATACCCTGATACCTTCATCAGTTTTGCTTTTATCTTGAATGTATCTCAAGCTTAATTTTTGTTTGCTTCTTTCCTTCAGGTTTTGAACGAAGAATGCGATCAGAATTGGTACAAGGCAGAACTCAATGGAAAAGATGGCTTCATTCCCAAGAACTACATAGAAATGAAACCCCATCCGTAAGTAGAGCTTTTGGGATAGGCTCCCTTGATCTTACTTTGTGAGGGCATCTTCACAAACAGAAGGATGGTTTTCTGCTAAAATTTTACCAGATCTACTCAAATGCAGATAAAGGATGGTTGGTGAGTTGTGTGTCTCTGGCTGTAGTGTTTGCTTTAACTCCTTTCACAATAGCTGCATAGCAGGATGTTTTGGGAGGCTTTTATGATGCTTGCTCTGATGCTTTCTAGGGTCAAACAGAGCAACCTTGGGGTTAGCAGCCATAAGCCAGCAGAAAACCCCTTCAGGAGAGAATTGTCACTACCACTGCCCCAGGAAAAGTGTCTGTGTTCTTGTGATGATTCTCAGTTTGACTTACTGAGCAGCTAAGAGTAAAAATCATGGCATTCACAGCTCAGCAAAAGGTGAAGGGTATTTGAAGCTGAATTTGTAGTATGTCTGTCACATCCTGAGTGTAGAATCACAGAATTGTTAAGGTTGGACCGGACCTGTAACAGTCATCGGTGTGGAGGCTGGTGAGCCTGTCACACAAGGGTCTGCGAGAACCCCCTGGAGGGATGGACCCTAGTAGAAGAAACACCCCCCAGGTCAGGGTGAGAAAGAAAGGTTTCTCCCAGGATACCCTGTTATGTTAATGTTCTGTTTTCTCAGTTGCTCCTGCCCCCACCCTCCCCAATTCCAGAATGTTCCCCCTTCCCCACTAGCCCTTGTTCCTCAGCCACTCCTTCCCTATTTCCCCATTTGCTCCCATATCCTGGTCCCGCCCCAAGCCCCCAAACTATTGGTCCCTGATGTTCTCTCTGTTGGCCCCGTACTTAAGCCTGGATCTCCATTGTTCTCACTGGTTCCTTCCATGTGCGCAGTTGCAATAAACCCCACGTGGAATGCTATAAAAGGACCCTTCCTGCCTCTTGGGTGCCGATCCATCTAAGAGCTATCCTGCATGTGTGTGAGTTTATCTGCTGTGTGTGGCTCTGACCTAGCAGCTCCTGCTGGAGACGCCTCTGGACAGCCACAGGATTGTGCCCCTCCCCCCCATCACCCAGTTGCAACAATCTGGTCCAACACCTTCCTCACGGAACAGGCCTCAAAGGGCTGTTACACGAGAATTGTTGCTTTTATCTGCTGTTCCAGAGAGCTGTGTTTGAGTAACTACTCTGAACCTTTCCCCCTAGGTGTACGGAACCCAGCATATGAAAACTGTAGCATTTCATGACTGGGTAATTTTCTTTGTGTCAGTTCATGTGTTTCTGCTGTCTTCTGCTAAACTTTGGTTCTGCCAACCTTTGAGATCCTGCAACATCTGAACAAGAACAGCAAGCTCTGGGTAACAGATTCAAAGGGAGGTTTAGGAGGGAGCAGCAAAACCTGTAATCAGGGTTTTTACAAGGAGCTGTAGTGTTTCATTTGCTCACAAAAACTGATGATTTATGTAAGTGTTGACTGTCATTATATAATGAAGATATTGCAGTTAAATGCAATCAAGAATTATTTTGCTAAGGGCTCTTTTGAAATAGCAGAAGGAAGCTTCTGAGGGACTGGGCCCCAAGAATGGAGAAGAGGTGTCATACTTCGGTGCAGCCAAGTGGGAAGTGAAGCAAGGACACACAAGAAAATTCTGAAATTCTTAAAGCCTTTGTTTTGTGTATTAACATGTCTGGTTTACTCTGATTTTACCAGTCCACTGGGGATCACAAATCCACACTGCAACTTCTCTCACATTGATTTGATACTTGTACCTTCTCATGACAATTTTCCAGGCATTTGAGTTATCCTGCAGTGATGTCTCTATGAGGATCAGTTTAGTCTGTGATCTTAAATTGTATTTAGAGGAATAGAGCTGCCAGTTTTTCACTTTTTTTCTATCAAAAGGGAATTAACAATATTTGAGCCTGCAAGTGGGCAAATTTGATTGTGGTTTTTAAGCATAGTTAATTTGATCTTATCTGAAGATGTTTTAAACTGCTGATGGCATCAGGATGGAGGCAGTGACATGTGTCAGCAATGCTGGGTGTCTTTAACTACTGCATTAACAAGCCATGGAAATTATGCAAAAGTTTTTATAGCATAATGTTGGCTTAGCTGTAATGCAGAGCTCTCTAGTCATACAGGTCATACAAAAAAACAAACTCTAGGCAGCTGAGCAGTGAGAATATTCCTTTTCTCAGACTAGTATCAAATAATTTTCAAGCGGTTTTGGAAAGAAAGCAACTGAAAATTTCTTTAAATCCTGTCCTAGGATTCAAGGCTTAAATCATCCAACTGCACAGCTGGTGTTAAATGTGGTGTTCCTTACTTGGATTTTGCAAATCTTACAGATCACTTTGTAACTACCAGCAGATGAAGCTGAAAGGAAAATGTGGCACCTCTCAGTGACCAGACTCACCTGGGGATTAACCTGAAGGGTTAATCTGAATTGCCACATCAATTAAAGCAAAGACTGAGCAGAACTAGGCAGGATAGAGAAGAGCTACAGGAAGCTCTTCTTGAAGGGGGCAGGGGAAGACTTTGCTTTTCATGAAACACACCATGGATCTGATCCAGGCTATCTCAGATCTTTGTATTTGTTATCAGCTTGTCCTGGGGATATTGCTGAAGTCTCACTTTGCAGTATTGTAATTTCTATGGAAGAACTCGGCCAAGTGAAATGATTGTGCGAAGTGAAGCTGAAGGAATTGCCAAAGTGCCGATTGAGGGGAGGCTGGAAGCAATGAGAACCTGTGCTTGTACAATCAGGGCAGCTCCCTCTGGCTGTGCAGCATCATCAGGAGTGCCTGCATCTGATTCTGCAGTGCTGACAGGATGAGTTTCACCTGCATTACAGAGCTTGTTGGAGTCAAGCCTTATCAGGCTTCTCTCTTCAGAAGAAAAGCTGTGGGAATGTCATGGTCACTTTGCCTAATTCTCTATGAATTATTTTTGACGTGCTGTGGTGTTTGTTAATTTTTTCAAACATTCTGTAGCAAAGATATGTGCACAACACTTCCGCTGCTTTACAACTGCGTTCTTAAGTAGACAGTTAAGTAGTCCTGCAAAATAATCAGGTTTTTTTAGTTTGGCTAATGTGGTAGTGAAGCCATAAAACTGTGAGGAAGCTCAAGAATTGTGAAAGATTTTTAGTTCTATTTATTTTATTTTTCTGAGTGCCTTAGAAGCAACTGGCAGAAAACTTAAGTAATTTGGGATTGTCACTTTGGAAGTGTTACTTCTTTTAAAAGAATAGTACACTTCTACTTTGTAGTGATTCAGTAAAATTTGGGGGGAAAACAGGTAAACTGCTGAGGCTTCAGGAAGGATTCTATTAAGCTCTTTCAGGCTTTCCTTCTTACTTTACAGAGAAAGATGAGGTGGTTTTTTGTTTGTGTTTAAGATGAGACTTCGTCACATGAAGGTAATTGAGAATTATTTGAGAACTAAACGGGATTAAGACACTTTGTAAACAAATACGATGAGGTATCTAAAATCATAATGTAAGCTTGCTTTAAGCAGAATTTGGCAGAGAGAAAATTCAAGATTTCCTTGTCTTTCTCACAGTAGTGCCAGAAGCCCAGGAAATTAAGTACTGCCTTTGAATTCTGAAGGAGTTTCACTTAATGCTCTCTCTTGGTTGATTTTTGAGGGCAGTGAGGGGCAGGTGGGTCTCCTGTGGTGGTCTGCCACCACCTCAGCTCAGGTACCAAGAAGCAGCACAGGTGCTAAGCCACCTAGAATGTACCATATGCCATGAAGTACTTGATCACTGGAAATAGGATGGTTGAGCGAGGAAGCTTTTCCTTTTCATTACAAAGGATAGAAAGTACACAATGAGAGTTTCAAGCAAGTAAAGCATGTTTGGTGATAAAGTAATCAGTCCTTTGTCAGCTCTAGAGGTAGTTTCCCGTTAGAGAGAAAGATAGGGTGACTTTGTGACGTCACAAGAGCTCCAACTTCTCTTAAGAATGACTGTTTCAGGAAGGATTCTGCAACTCCTGCCTTGTTGCTGCAGCAAGACCTTCACTGCAGACAATGGGCTGTGTGAGTGGAGCTCTTGTTACGAAATGCTCTCCTCTAATAGAGGTCAGTCATCTGCATGGGTGTGGGTGTGATAAGTGCTGCTGTCCTGTGTGATCTGTTCCTCAGAGCTGAAAGCTCTGCTTTTTAGTTGTGAAGATGCTTCTGCTTTTCTCATGCCATGTGACCTACCACTCATCCCTTCTTTGCCTTTAATCTTGGATTAGTCTGGAAATGCAAGTGTAAATGGGGACAAGGATCCCGTGACCAGGCTGTTGGTCAGTGCTGACGATCTGGTGGCCTGAGGTAGGTTCAGCTTCAGTGTCATGGTCAGCCTGTGGCTGGTGAGAATTTTGGATGTGGTTTCCATGAGGCAGCTTCTTCATGTGACTCCTTCTGTGAAAGCTCCTAGATTATCCTGCCTGTGGGAGAAAGCAAGAGAAGAGGCTCCTGAAACAAGTGGCATCAGCATCTTTTCTGGAACTGAATCCTTGCCTAGCTCAGCAGTCCTCTGCCAGGGAGCAGAGAGACCTTGAAGGAACTTTTCTCACTTGGTCTGTGTGTAACTGCAGTCCTGGCACCTGCCTCAGCTTTCTGACAGATGATACCTGTCTTGGACCATAGGACTCTGGTTGGGCTCAGAGATTGGACTCCAGGCTGCAGGAGCAAACAGCTGCTGAAGTAGATTGATTGTCTGCTCTACTGAAGTAGATGCGTCTTACCACTTGATCTGAAAGAGACTAGAAATAGATTTAGATACAAAATGCACTTCTGGCTTGTGCAGTGCATAGACAGGATCTTGTTTCCAGAGCCACAGCTGTGATGTTTCTGGCTCTACCATGAAAGGATTAAAATTCTTAACTTCTCCTATTATTTTCTTCTCCTCCCTTCACAGGTGGTTTTTTGGAAAGATTCCCCGAGCGAAGGCTGAAGAGATGTTGGGCAAACAGAGACACGATGGTGCCTTCCTCATCAGGGAGAGTGAGAGTGCTCCTGGGGACTTCTCCCTCTCAGTCAAGTAAGTCATGCCCAGGAGCAACTGTCTGCTAATCAGGCATCTGCTGCTCCTTTGGACTGGGGAGTAAAGGACAGGTGATTGTCAACGCTGAGGAGCAGGAATAATCTCACAGATGTCTTACAGCATTCCAGTTCTTCTAGTGACATTTATTCCCTCTCTAATAGAACAAATACCTTTGCTCTGGTTTGCAGTGAACCCTCAGGACTGACGTGGTGGCACATGTCTCACACAAGCCCAGGCACTGTGTGGTGGCTTCTTTGTAGATCCCATTCCTCCCTCTTACAGGCAAAAAGCAACCAGTGCGGACAACCTCCCATCCTCGTTCCTTCCTCCTCTGCAGTGCAAGTTATTACTTTATCTTCCCTCTGTGTAGTACATTTGCAAGTATGTTTTTCTCTGTTTGCACATGCTTTGGTGATATTCCCATTGACTAGCACTGGCACATGGAGTTGTGAAACCAGAGGTCCATTGGAACTCTCACAAGTGCATTCCACATGGGTTATGAAGAAATTCTTCTCTATGAGGGTGGTGAGGCCATGGCACAGTTGCCCAAAGAAGCTGTGGCTGTCCCATCCCTGGAAATGTTAAATGCCAGGTTGGACAAGGCTTGGAGCAACCTGGGATAGTGGAAGGTGCCCCTGCCCATGGCAGGAGGGTTGCAATTAGGTGATCCTTAGTTGATTCCCAACACAAGCGATTCTGTGATTCTCTGATCTGAAGTCACTCGCATAGAGGTATTAGAAACTTGAAAAGGTACATGAAGTAATTTAATGTATGATGGGGGTGGGAGGGAATCTGTCTTCAGTAGTTGATTTTGGCGTTTTTTTTAAATTCTTTTCTGTAATCTCCCCCTTTCCTACCATAAATAAACAAGGTTTTCCTTATAATCTTTACAACATTTTCTATTATTCAGTTCCAGCTGTCTCTGTTTTCTGTGGCTGTCAGTGATCTGTCTCAGCAAGATTTGTCTTTTTTTCTGGTCGTCTTTGGTCTGTAACCAAATTTTTTGTCCTTCTGTACAGCAGCCCTGAGTCATGCCAGCAAACTGGATTAAAGCTACTGATTTTAGAGATGTTTATATTTCTATCTTGGATACAGTCATTGGGCTGGAATATTAGATATGAGTGGAAGCTTCAGTTGCAGAAAGTGCATTCCTTTAAGAAACAGAAAGTTACAATCACATAGCTGGGCCTGCATGTTTAGCCTGGTGTTGCCATCTGGCGGTAATGTCTCAGCTGGATCGTTTTTACTGTATGTATAATTTAGGAAAGTCCTTTTCTGTAGGATTGTGATCTGTAGGATTTGAAATAGTGCAAAGCTCCCGGGTTGAGGAAGGCAGAGCAGAGGCAGCACCCAGGAGTTGTTTCAAGGCGGTGTCTGCTTTCCCCACTGATGTATAGGAGCCATGTATGCCAAGGGGAAACAGTTGTCTTCTGTTTTCAGTGTTTTAGGCTGAAGTAAAAATACCAGTGTGCCATTCATCTGGAAAATCCCAGTGGACCTCTCCAGTTCGTCTTTATTCAGAGTAAAAGCATTGGAAATGTAGCTTCAACTGAATGCCATAATTTGTCGGAAAAAATTATTAACACAGAATTGGAGTTGGTGGTTTATGTGTGCGGCAGCATCTTTGAACACTTTGGAGTTTGAGGAGTTTTTTTGTTACATTTTATTTTGTGTTTTTTTTAAGGACCAGAGCGGTTATTTTGTTTCACAGGAGAGCCCTTCGCACAAGTCCGTGCTGGTTGCCTAAAGAGCCAATGCTACCCTCCCCATGGCAGTGTTTTCCCAGGAATTTGCCTATAATGGGGCTGGTGCTTATGCATTGCATTGTTGCACATACTCAGTGGTGCTGTGGGAGGGAGGGACTGGGACTCAGAGAAGCAGAGAACCATGGCAAGAGTAGCACAGACTGAAAGTGGCTCAAGTCAGCTGTGAAACTGCGGGGTGTGAAGAGCTAAACCAAAGTGCTTGTGCTATTTGAGTGGCAATCTTGTGTTTGGGGATGTGAAGTGGAAGGCACCAGGGTGCAGCTGTGTTACTGTGACCTTGCAAAGGCCATGACATTTGTCCTTGGGATTCTCTGCGTCATCTTCAGTGACACAGGTGACAGCATATATAACACATCAAGAAGTACATGTGATGCCAGCTATGGGATTACATCTATGTTATCGATGTCAGTGACAGTTTTCACTGTACCCTGTAGGACCTTTTTGTTCTAAACTCTGTGCTGATAATCCCAAAAGGAGTTCTCCGTGGCTAATAATGTGCTCTTTTGTGTTCTTCATTGTTTCCACACAGGTTTGGAAATGATGTGCAGCACTTCAAGGTGCTTAGAGATGGGGCTGGCAAGTATTTCCTTTGGGTGGTGAAGTTCAATTCTTTGAACGAGCTGGTAGATTATCACAGATCCACATCTGTCTCCAGGAACCAGCAAATATTTCTCCGGGACATTGAGCAGGTGCCACAGGTAAGAGAAGTGTCCCTGCAAAGTGCCCTGTTCAGGCTATTGCAACCACAGTCTGAAGTGGGATTGCATTTCAGAGTAAATGGATAGGGATGGAAAGAAGCTGGCTGACATTCTTTTACCTGTGGAAGTGTATCTTTCGATCCTGCAGTCAAAATTATACTGGTAAATAAGCTTTCTGTTGCAGAAAGGTCATCTGATTCCTGGGAATTAAAAATTTGTTTACTCCTGTTACAGGGCACAGTAAGAAAGGATAGAGAAGTGCTGGGTTAATGGTTAGACTTGGTGATCTTAGAGGTCTTCTTCAGCTTAAACAGTTCTGTGATTCTGTTCTGATTTATACCTGATCACAGCCAGAAGTGCAGCCCTCAGTGAGGCTTTGATACTGGGCTTTCCTGATGAGGTGGTTACAGCACATGGAGCATCTCTGGTTTGAATCTAGCCAGTGTGAAGAGAATCCAAAAACTGTTGCTAAGTGCCCGCAGAGCAGCTTGTGTATATCCAACCCTTTATTTTGTTCCATTTCTCAGGTCAATCAGAGTGTTATATTTCATGTAACTGCATGTTTTGTCAGTTCTGGATAAATCCTTTTGCTTCCTCGTACAGCATTCTGTTTCTAGTCTGAAGACACGGGGTGTGGAAATGGTGCTGCAGGTGCCACAGGCAACTTTGTCACAGTTTGTCTGAACTCAGCGCCTGGCTCTGCACTGCCAGGCCAGGGATAAACTGAGGGTGAGAAAGCCCTTTTTCAGCTGGCTGAAAAGGACAAGCATGAAGAGACCTTCCTGGCAGCAGGATTTTAAGACTGCAAATGTATTTTAAATTAACTGTTAGCTTTTCCATCAGAATGGAAGTCTTGCTGACCAGGCAAAAGGTTCTACGACAGAAGTGTGTAAAATGTCAGCATCCAATTTTCAGGGGGAACTTTGTGTAGATCAGTAATATTTGTGCTGTCGGTGAGAACAGGACAAGTAAGCAGCAAGACTATTGTATTGCAATAGAACACAGATTTACAGTAGGCCACAAAGAGTGAAAAATACTAGAAAAACATCAGAATCATCTGCTTTATTTCAGCTCTTTCAGAGAAATTTGGCTTTTTTCTGAGGTGTTCTATAGCCTGTGCTTTGCTGTTCTGGCACCTTGTTGTAGCTGTGGGGAGCTGGCTTGCAAGGAAAGGAAGCAGCCAAATGTTTGTTGTTAAACCACCATGTAAGAGCAGCTCCTGCCCGTGGGAGCAGGTGCCTGGAGTGCCGTGGGTGATTCTCACTGTGTGCGTGTTTCTCTTTTCCCTTTCAGCAACCAACATACGTTCAGGCCCTGTTTGATTTTGATCCCCAAGAGGAAGGAGAGCTGGGCTTCCATCGTGGAGACTTTATCCAAGTCCTTGACAATTCTGACCCCAACTGGTGGAAGGGAGCATGCCGTGGACAGACGGGCATGTTCCCACGCAACTACGTGACCCCAGTGAACCGGAACATCTAGAGATAAATATTAGAGATTATTTAAGGAAACCAGAGAAACAGTAAATACACATACAGAGCCTAACTGCAGCCAGTGACCTAAAAATCACACGGCGGTAAAACCGGAGTCACCTTTCACCGTGAGGTGATCCTCCTTCCCTCAGTACGGAACTTCAGGGGCGGGGGGGAAGAGTTCAACTTACACACCAAAACTTATCTTAAAGGAAAAAAAAAAGGAAAATTAAAAAAGGAGAAAGAGAGAGAAAAAAAAATGAAAATAACATTTCCTCAGCTGCTCCTGGGTTATCCCCTTTTATTCACTCTTGTTGCGAATGAGTGTTTTAAGGTCACTTAAGGTCTCACCAACACAACTCTTCTTGTTTCCCCCTGTCCATCAGTGCATGAAGTTTTAATGCCATATAAAGTCCTAGCCATGCAGTTAAAGGAAAAGGGAGAAACTCTGCTGGTATTTTCTCTCTCTGCAAATGGTCTGCATTTGACATGAAGGGACATGAGAGAAGAACCAAATCCACAGTCCTGCCTTTAAAAAAAAACAAAAATCATCAGTCTCTGCTTTTGCCTTCAACATTCAGCATTTCTTGCCTGGGAAAGATGAGGTGTTAATCTAATTTTTATTGTCTCTTCTCCTTTGGCACTTTTCTTCTGAAGCTCAGCAGCTTCCAAACAGAGGAAGGGA
The DNA here is from genome assembly GCA_013400515.1 of Erpornis zantholeuca. Taxonomy (NCBI): domain Eukaryota; kingdom Metazoa; phylum Chordata; class Aves; order Passeriformes; family Timaliidae; genus Erpornis; species Erpornis zantholeuca. The sequence continues at coordinate 505,042 of VZTN01012069.1, forward strand.
GAAGAGTTCTGTGGCTTTTTGTTCTGTTTTTTCTTTTGAGTCACAGAGCTGCTTTGAGAAACTCCAACGTACAGCTGAAGTCTATTAATGCTGTGCTGACAGCTTTTTTGTTTTTTCTTAAAGGTGTACGGTTGAGCACATTCTGTAATTTTTTCCATAGTGCCTTTCCCTTATTTTCTTTTTTATTATTTTTTAAGTTAAAAGGACAGTCCAGAGCTTTTCAGAGGGTTTTTTTTTTCTGCCTATGTGTAAATAAATACTTTGGGGGAAGGGGGCAAAGGAGGGTGGTTTTATCAATGGACACTTGAGAAAAACCTATAAACAGAGATGGAGCTTTAATCTTCAGATTTGTCTTACTGTTCAACTTCCCTTATTTCAAGGAAAATAAAATCAAGGCATTCAAGTGGCGACTTAGGCTGCTCAGAGGTGGAAAGCTGCAACCAGGAGCCTCAGAAGTAAGAGAAAGGGGAAAGTTATGATCAGGGAAAATGAGGAAGAGTATTTTGGGGAGGGAGGGAGGGTTAAGGGAGAAATTCGAGAAATAATAGCCCTGAGATGTCCTACAAAATGTACATTCCTTGGGTGGAAAACTTCATAATGCAGAGAAACCTCAAGAAACAGTGCTTGAAAAAACTTTACGCTCTTAGTGAATGTTTCTATGTGATGCATGTGATCAGCCTGTCTCCTCGGCCTGGATAGGCAGTATTTGCAGTCGTTGCTCTTGAGAAGTGGAGTTGGCATCCCTGTTCTCCAGTCTCTCCTCCCTCCTCAGGTCAGTTCCTGTTGAAGTAGCTCCCCGCCCACTCCTGTTCACAGCAGGCTGTGTGTGACTGTTCTCCCCACCCTGCACCCCTGGGGTGTTTCTGGTGGCCCTTTGCTCCTCACCAGAGCAGTGTGACGTTAAATTGGACGGAAGGAAAGCAATCAGCCCGCAGCGCTCTCTGTGCCAATCTTCAGTTGCGTTTTTTCCCTTGGTGGCCGTTCGGCTGAAACCCTTCACCCCACCAACACATCCCAACCTGCAGCGCAGATCTCCTCCCACCCTGCCCTCAGCACGGGCAATCTTTTGTTGGAGGGTGCCTTTTTTTGTACTAAGTGTTACAAAAGTTTTACTTCTGAGATGGACTCTGCCTTACACTTTAATTTTCCAGCAAATGAAAGAGAGAGCTACCCTGTAGAGTATTACTTTCTCCCCCTCTCCTTGCTAGCTGTCACTCACTTTCTTCCCACTTTGTAAAGTGATTGGAAAAGGAATCTATGGCATTCTACACCTGGACCATTTGATTGTTTCCTTATTTTGGAATTGGTGTATATCATGCAGCCTTGCAGACATATGTCTTGTGTGTGTATATATATTAAAAAAAAAAATCCGTGTTTAAATAAAAAAAGGCCTATGTACTTAATCCTTTAACTCTGCAGCAGCATTTGGTAGATAGTAATTAACTGTGAATAATAAATATACCTTGAATTCTTCACTTGAGCATCTGTCTGTTATTTCCAGTTTACTGACCATGGTATGACAGAGCTTGTACTTCAGACACTTTTGCTAGAAGGGGAGATGGGTGTTGAGCTGATGTAGGCATAGCAGCCAGGCTCAGGCTGTTGTGGCTTTGGCTCTGTTCTATCAGGGCCCTGCGGATTGTTTTCACTTCTGCTACCTAAAGAAGAATGGCTCTGTTGTGCTAGCAAGGTGTGTGGGCAGCTCTCTGCAGCTTCTCCCCAGCCTTTGGTAATGGTCAGAAAGTGCCTGTGGGCATGAATGTTATAGTCAGTTTTAACATACAATAGGAAAAGGCCCATATGGCAGTTTTGAGTGGTTTTGTAACAGTTGCTCTTAGTTATTATGCTACAACACTGATGATGTCATGGTGGAAATGCCTGGGTATTTCTATGATTAGTTCTTTATTTTTCTTTCTTTGTGCCAGAAGTCAGTATGGAAAATTCACAGTGTGGCTTGAAGTGCTTGGCTTTTTTTGGAATGTTGTAGCAGAATGTGTTGCTCAACGTGGTGTGTTTACTGTACCTTGGGTTGCTCAGAATCTTGCTTCCCCTGTGCTTTATAGGGACAAGAGAAGGTTTGTTGGTCTGCGGTGGTGGGAGCAGTGCTGAGGGCAGTGTGTGCCGTGCGCTGACCTTCCTCTCTTGCAGCCCTGGCCTGTGGGCCTAGAGAAGGGCAACAGAGCTGGGGAAGGGTCTGGATCACAAGTGTGATGAGTAGCTGAGGGAGCTGGCTTTGTTTAACCTTGAGAAGGTTAAACAGTCTCAGTCTCGCACTCTCAGGGGTGACCACCTTGCTCTCTACAACTCCCTGACAAGAGGGTGCAGCCAGGTGGGAGTCGGACTCTTCTCCCAGGTAACAAGTGACAGGACATAATCTTAAGCTGTACCAGGAGAGCTTTAGGTTGGAGATCAGGAGGAATTTCTTCATGGAAAGGGTGATTAGACATTGGAACGGGCGGCCCAGGGCGGTGCCACCATCCCTGGGGGTGTCTAAGGAAAGACTGGATGTGGAAAGTGCCATGGTCTGCCTGACAAGGTGGTGTTGGATCACAAGTTGGACTCCGTGGTCTCAGGTCTTTTCCAGCTCCGTTAATCCCGTCGTTCTGTAAACGCCGCGTCCCGCGCGTGTTGCGGACTCCGGGCGGGGCCGGCGCCGGCACCGTTCCCAGAACTACATCTCCCAGCGGCCCCAGCGGCGCGCAGGCGCAGTGCGGAGCCGGCGGCAGCGGGTGAGGCGG
>VZTN01012070.1:0-50178 GCA_013400515.1 Erpornis zantholeuca
TCTTACATTGTAACCTAAGGCAGAACAATTTTGGGGTTTTGGGTTTTTTTAATAAGCCTGTGCCAAATAAATGCCCTACCAAAACCCAAAAGAAGGCAAAGCAAATGGAAAGCCTGTTATGGAAGCACTGAATGGGAATACCTCAGGCTTCAGCTCCATCCAGGTGATGCACTAAAGGTGCTAGGGACAAAGAGAGACCCTAAGAGACCTAACTGAAGCTGAAAAGTGTATGTTTATTTGCAGCGCTGGGCACATGTCACCCTCCAAAAGGCATGGGGGAATCTATAAAGCATTGGCTTTCCTTATATTCACAAAGGTTTTGCATATTCATCTAAGCCCCTTGAGACAGCTATACATATGCATCACCTATCCCTGCTCTGTATTAAAATGAGCTGAATGTTCATTATGGTTGCACAGTTCTTCCTTTCAGTTGGGTCAGTGGTCTCTTGAAGATGAAGTCAGATGTTTTCCTCGCATTGACTCTACTTTTTCCCACTGCCAGAGCTTCTTGACCCCTTGGTCACGGTCCAGGCTTCGTCTCCTGGTTCCAGCTATCTTAGAAGCCTGGTGTGTTTGTGGTTCCTGCCCTTTTACAATGCTAAATGTTCTCCCTGTGGCTTCTAAAACATACCTGAGTCAAATACATGATATATTGTCTTGGCTCTAACTGCTTCAACTATACCTACATGCTAATAATTAATCCTAGTTTCTTGCTTCTGTCTTGCTAGCTACATTACCAACTTTTAATTCTTTTTAACCCTTGATTCACAGGGATAGCAGCTCCCACAGACTTTGGTTTCCAGCAGAGCTGGCAAGTTCCCCAGCACAGCCCAATCCTGCAGTGGTGCAGAGGGGACAGGAGGGGTAGGGATCAGCTGGGAGCCGGAGCAGGAGGTGTTGTGGCAAAAGGGAGCTGGGCTGGTGGAAACAAGCCTTGGAAGCAACTGGAGCCTTGCAGAGCCAAGGTCTCGACAGCTCTCCCTTGGCAGCAGGCTGGCCTGGAGCTGGGGGAGGGAATCTGTGCTTTTTGACAGCACAGCTGGAAAGGGTTTGAGCAGTTAGCCCAGACTAAAGGGTGTGTTTTTAACTTTCTTCATCTTTACCTTAAGCTCCAATGTCTCTGTCAAACTGGCAGACTCTGTTACAAAACCAGTGTGTTCACTGGCAGTGTTCCTGTACCTGGAACACACTATTGCTACAGAAGGGTCACATCCAAAACAGAACATCCTCTCCAGTTGTCCTTTTGGCCCCTTCTGTGTCACAGCACTGCTGATCTGTTGCGTTTGCTGGCTACTGTTGCAAAGCCGCAATGAGCACCCAGTGCCACAGAGGTGTGTGCCCGGCCCGGGCAGGGTCCATGTGCTCCATGCTTTCCTTCTGAAGGCATGGGCACAGGGCCCTCACTGGCCAGGGAGCCTCATGGCTACCTCAGGCATCTTGTGCTCTCTACAACAACGCAGTGACAAAGGGGATGAGAAGAGGCCTTCATGAGCAGAACATGGAGGATGTTTATTCATGTGCTGCTATCCAGAGGTCCAGGGGCGAAGGCAAAGGGAAGGCAGAGGTTTGGGGTTTTATCAGGATCCCGGGGAGGGCAGAGTTGGGGTCCCTCACAGAGCAAGGGAAGGAGCCCGAGGGAGTGGCCAGGGTTTATCTGGGAAGGAGGGAAAAGGGGGTGGAGGGATCACCACACTGATCCTGTTTGGTAGCTGTTGAACTGCAGAGATCAGCCCAAATGCTGGAGGAGAGTTCTTCAATCCCCAATTCCTCCTTCTCAAGCTTGCAACAGCTCTTCTTCTTAGCAGAGCCCTTCACAGGTCATGAAAATAACTTACTGCTATCACCCAAAGTCACAAAGTTTATCTCCCTTTTTCCTTCCCTCGTCTCCAACTTCCCTTTCTCAGACCTAGCAAACGTTTCTCGTAGTCTTTCCTCAGTAGACAGCTTTGCTGAGGTCTCCTGAGTGTTGTCCTCTGCATTTGTTTGCAGCATCTCTGGACAAACCAGACACATTATGCTACTTCCCAAACAGAGTAGAATAAAACATGAGCAAACTGCTCTTGCTAGAATATCTTTAAATACGTGCCTTATTTTTTACAGTACTTTAGTAGATATCTGATTCTCTTTGGTTTCTGCAGTGCAGCTGCACTCTACAGTGGTTGTATTTTAGGATTTTAGGCCTTTTGGAATTGCCTAAACTCCATCATGACACCTGCTCAGAGTAACACAATTCAGTAGCAAATGAAAGGATGCTTCTTCAAGTAGGCATATTTCTTTTTCCATCGAGGAGAATCTTTGCTGAGGGTTGAGTTCATATAGAGAACACATTTTTTTGTTTGTTTGTTTTTGTTTGTTTTGCGTGAAATTGGATTTGAAGCCAGGATCTCAGACACAGTTTCATTCAAGCCATACACCCCAGAGGCAGCTAGGTTGCTTAGCATTTACCTCAGCTGCTCTTCCCATTAAAGTGTCATTTCCAGTGTGCATCCATCCCTGCTCTTGCAGTCACCAGTGTGGGGCTGTGATTCTGCCACTGGGTGGTGAGGAAGTCTCAAAGTTCTATTCCTACAAATTGTTTTTTCAAATTGGCCTAGGTGTGAATATGATGTGGTAAAAAGCATTCTCCCACCTCACAGGGTCTGCTTCCCTTATCTCCCTTATCTGGCTCTGAACCCAGCTCGTTGCTAAGCAAAGGTTGTTGTGCTCATCCTCCCATGGTGGGTGATGAAAATATCTGAAAATTCAGAAGACATCTGAACCTCCTTGGCACTGGGGCTGTTCTTATGATCAGAGGTTTGGCTACCACACACCCAAAACCTCTCCTCCTCCCCTCCAGTTTGTGGGTGCAAACCCAGCCCCAGCAAAGCACCAAATGACCCATTTTTGCAGTCATTAATGCTGACTTTTCAGTCTCTCACAGTTATAGGTAGGTAATCCAGCCTGGGAATTGGGCATGCCATGTTAAAAAGGGAACTCTAGGCTGTCTAGGGTAAATATTTCCGGGGTAAAAGGAAGAATCTACCCTGGTCTTTTAAAAACAAAATTGGGCAGGACCAAAGATAACCATGTCATAAAGATCCACTTTGCTTTGGGGTTGACATGAACGTGAGGACTAAATTCTTAAAAGGTTTGAACTATTTTTTTGGTTTGGCTCTAGGGATATGGACAGGTAACCTGAGTTATTCTACAAAAATAAACCCCTCTGAAAGTGGTTCAAAGTAAGCCCTTGACTCAACTTAAAACTGGGACAGAAGACCACCAGAGAGAGGTGAGAGAAAATGGAAAATGTTGCTGCACTTTGAAGGCAGCAGAATGTCAGCAGCGTGAATTTCCTCCCTGTGTTGCCTAAAATGGTTTGAGTCTCACAGTTTCAAACATCAGTCACCAGACCATCACAGCATCAGAAAGAACTTACCATTGGCAGCTGTTACTGAAGAGACACTTTTTTTGTGTGAAGGTTGTGTCTCTGCAGGCTATAAAATACCCATGAAACACCTAGTTTTTTAAAAAGAAGAAAAAATGTCTCAATTAAAAGGTATGCACCTGATAATAGCAGTAAAGTCAATGTTTCTCAGCTTTTGAAAATCTAAGAGCTTAAAATCCATCTCATGAAATTGCCAACTGGTCTAGGAATATATGTGAAAATTCAGGTGTGGAGAATACAAAGTGGTGTTTCCTCAGCAAGCCTCACTGGGCCACCACATCTGACGTGTTTATCACAGTATGAAAGAAGGTGTGGAGAAAGACAGAGCTCAAGTTTGTGTGCAGCTGAGTTTTGCAAGAAATGCATGAAATCTGCACCTAGCTATGATGTACTCAGCACCACAGACAGGATGCAAGCAAATAATAATAGATACATGTGTTAGAAATTCTGTATTAGCTGCTCTCAATGCCGGGAGATTGACTTTAGAGGTGACTGCTTTCCTCCTTTCTCAGCATCAGAATAAATGATACTGTAATTCTCCTGTAACATCACCAGCATAAATTTTGACCAGACTAATTAGTTTTATATTAGTACAAATAAGAAGGAACACAATTGCAATTAGATCTGCTACGCTGGGTTTGGGATAGAAACCAGATTAGAAGGTAATGAAACATGTATTAGAATGAGCAATTAGAAATTTAGCACAGGCTTCTTCCTGTCTCCCTGCTTGTTTCTCTGTGAAATCCAGGACATGTGCTGGGATGTCTGAGGTGTAGTTAGGTAACCTCCCCTTTGCCACTGCTGACAATGCACCAGCAAAGCAACATTTCCTTTATGGATCCTTTGTCACTTGTTCACTTAGTCCTGTTTCATCCCCAGATTTAGAGGTGATGATATTTCTGTGATGCTGTCAGGACATGCCTCAGATAATTCACACAGGTGATTTCAAGAAGGAACCAGAAAACACAGCTGTAGCATGTGTTTGATAAACACTACACTGCTTAGAACAGCTGTGACAGCAGTTTAATTTCAGGGACTTTTAAATACCATGCTACCATCATTTACCAGAATTTCTCCAGACAAAAGGTAGCTACTCTAGATCAGACTCTGGATTTGGAAAGCAAAGCTCTTACTGTGAAGATTTGTAGGTCTGATCTCAAATACACACACTCGTGTGCAACACACCTGCAGATCACAGACACGAGGTCAGGAGGTGGTCAGTGACTAGACAAGAGAGGGATGTGTTTAATTTCTCCTCAGAAAGAACAGGAACTTTCCTTTCCAGTTGACACCGGAAAGATAGGCTGGAAATAAACTCCCACAGACTGCTGTCTGTAGAGCAGGTACTTGTTTATTACAGTGCTGGTGGGTGTAGTAGTAACTTAGTAGTGGGTTTTTGAGAAATTTCAGAGGAAAAACTAAAGAAATTCAAGTTTTGTTGACTTGTCCTGAAATCTATCTCCAAGGGAAGTTCTGTAGCTTCCCAAGAGAAAGCTTTAATGAAAAAATGTAAATAAAAAAAGTGTTTATAGTAAAGTAATTACCTTGACCAATGAAAGTTCTCCTCTCTACTCTTGTTGTGCATTCTGTTCTGATGCTGTGACACAGACTCAGAGACACACAAACAGATGATCTCTCCAACCTAACGTGGCTAAAAAAAAGAGAATTGTTCTGTTTTCTTAATATTAATAATAAAACCTTCTAATTTCTAATCTTCAATTAACAAACATAAATAGTTTGTAGGAAGGCCCTGGAAAACCTGGGCTGCCTCCTTTCTACAGGTGGGGAGGGGATTTCTGTTCCTGACTTACCCACCTTTGTCAAGTGCTGTGCTATATTTATACAGTCAATTTTGCTTAAAGTTGCTCTGTCATTACAACGTCATCACATATGTGCCAGAACTAATTTACATAACGTGATCTCATGGTTTTTAGATAATCTTTTTGCACTGTGCCTGCACTTCCCCAGGTCGGGGATCTTCAGGGGTCTTTGATGAAGGCTTCTAACATCTTCTTCACACTCGAACTTTTCAACTGTCTTTGGAGCATGGGTAGTTATGGTGCTCTTTGGTCCATCTGGTCTCAACCAGCCTAAATTCTTTGTTTTGTGGATAATTGGCTTGCACCTGCCAATTTCTCATTAGTGCTACACTTATCTGAGATGATGTACCTGGTGAATTTTTTTTCTTCTTTTGTCTATTCTGCATTTAAGCAACTAGTTAACCCTATACTAGCCATTACACTGTATAAAAATTATTTATATCAGGTTATATAGGTATCAAAATTATGATTCAGGTCATATAAGTATCAGGTTATATAGGTATAAGACTGATGATTTAAGCTACATAAGTAAAAGCTACGATTCAGGCTATATAAGTATCAGGTTATATCATATAGAAAAGTTATATATATAATATAAAAAGTTATGATTATAAAGGCTATATAAGTATAAAAAGCTANGAGATGATGTACCTGGTGAATTTTTTTTCTTCTTTTGTCTATTCTGCATTTAAGCAACTAGTTAACCCTATACTAGCCATTACACTGTATAAAAATTATTTATATCAGGTTATATAGGTATCAAAATTATGATTCAGGTCATATAAGTATCAGGTTATATAGGTATAAGACTGATGATTTAAGCTACATAAGTAAAAGCTACGATTCAGGCTATATAAGTATCAGGTTATATCATATAGAAAAGTTATATATATAATATAAAAAGTTATGATTATAAAGGCTATATAAGTATAAAAAGCTATGCTTCAGGTTATATTGATATGCTTCAGGTTATATTGCTAAAGAGTCATGATTTAAGTTATATTGATATTAGTTATAACTCGAGCTATATAAGCACCTTGTAGCTTTGACCTGAGTTATGTAGACACCACAGTGCTTCAGAACTATGCACCTATTCTTACTAGCACAGGAAGCTCAGAAATCACCACCTTTTGTGCAGTCTAAGGGAGGAGTGAGCCCAAGGATTCCTGCCAGCACAAAAGATTATCTGAGAGAAAGCTCCCCAAAAAAGAAAAGGGAGAATGGACACGCTGGCTGTTTTTAAAAAATACACATTGTAATGTCACTAATCTACTCCTGATAGGAAGGCCTGAATTTGTTGTGCAGGACAGATGAAAGTCTATCATGTCCCCGTGGTTTTGTGGATTCTTTTTCAGATACAAAAATCCTCATAAGAAGTAGCTGAAAAATGAAGCATTGATACAATGGCAATGTAATAATTTTTCATTTAACTTGTACATTTTTTAGTTTCACTGAGTGATTCCTTGTTTGAAGGAATGCTGACTGTAATTCCATCCCTAATTCATTAGTGCCTTATGTACAGCTCTGACAATAACCTTTTATTGTACAAAGAAAGGTATTTCGGGTACTGAGGTAAATTGAAGAAGTTTCTCTTAAGCTAAGGTTTTCTTCTTTGTGTGTAGAAGAAAAGAAGGTTTTCTTCTTTTCTTACCTGGGGTAGACTTGCACAGAAGAGTAACCCAGGTCCATGCAGATAAAATGACAATATTTTTATGCTGTATAATGTAAGTAAATACATAAATATTTATGTGTGCATTTACAAGCAAATAGGATCCAGAGGAGCTCACTTCTACGTAGCAAGCAGAGCATTTTCAACACTCTGCTGTTCTTCCTTGTTTACTTATTTATATTCAGAGAAAGGAAGTGGTAAGGCTGACTAGCTGAAACTTTTCTGAGAAGAGACCATTTTGTACCAGAGGAAGCAGTGTCTCTCTGGAACGTCCTCACAACGCAGTTCTAAGCTGACAGGAACAGTTCCTTGACAGAAGCAGGCAGCTCTTGGGCAAGGAACTCCTTGGAGGTGGCCACACAGAGGGAATCCATGGCTGTGGCACTGACAGCACTGCTATGAGCACTGCCTGACTGCCTCGGGCAGAACACCTACCATGGACCTGAGAAACATCCCCTACCGCTCTGATGTGCTCACCTGGGAGCCAGAGGACTTAGCAGAGTATTTCAGGACGGTGAGTTTGGCTGGGTTTTGTCTTCATCTGATGGAGGAATGTTCAGATATTTTATAATGGGCAAAGCTTGCTGCAGAACTAAAAGCAAAACCACTGTCGAAGCAGAAGCTGAGCTAAAGTGGTCAGTGCAAATGAATCTTGAAAGGGATTTTTAAATTGGGTATGAGAGAAACTCATGGCTTTTTAGAGAAAATAAAAACATTACTACTACAGCTGTTGGTGTAACACTCATTAACAGCTGCGGGAGGAACTAAGGTGTGAAGATTACAAGTTTTCTGTTCCATTCTTCAATGATTTTCAGAAGTGATACTTTTTTTCAAATTGCTCAGTGTCACAAATGAGCCTCTGAATATATTTGTTCATCACATCCATGGCTAGACTTGTAAAACTTGGAACACCTTTAGCTTAATTTTGAAATAATGGGAAGTTTATTTTTTTCAACACCTCCTATAACTTTGTGAGAGTTTTATCTGGGGAGTTGAGGCAAGTTTGATAGTAGAATGCAAAACTACTTAATAAAGATAAGCAGATCAAACACAGATCTACCATTTGTGTCTACCAAATCTCCAGAGAAGTGAAACTGCCAACTACTTACAAGCCCCTAATTTTAGGATGCAGGGGTTAGTGGCACAGGAAAGTGAAACCAAAAACTGGAGATGGAACAGATGAGATCATTATCAAGAAGTAACTTCAGACAAGTATGAAAATCATTACAACAACGGTGCAGGGGGAAGTTGGACCACCATTTCCAAGAAATTAGGAAGGGAAAAACGTCTCTCTGAAAGATCTGATAATGATATCCTGAACAGTGATAAAAGGATTAACTGTAAGTTCTACCATAACTGAATGCACATTTATTATATAGTGCCGCCTTTCTAGTGATCAAGATACCCTCCAGAACAGAGATAACAGCATTCCACTCTTGGGGAGATAAATCAGGGCCAAAGCTGTTTAAGTCATCTAGAAAATCTGGGTAAGACAACAATGTCAGCCCAAGTCAGGCAGCTCTGGGTACCTGTCCCAGGTGACCAGATCTTGTCCCCAGATAAACTCAGAGAATGAATGAACCAATGAAGAACCAAATTTTCAAATATTTTCCAAAGTTCTTTACTATGGCTTTTTTGTTGTTGTTGTTGTTGTTGTTTAGAAGAAGCAAAGATGTTCATATTTGGGATATTCCAAGGTTTATTTTTAATAGGTAAAGAGTGTTTTTCATCAATTACTTTAAGAATGGGATTAGGTCACACTGATGTGTTGCTTTCCTCTGCACACAGACTTGTGCTGGTAACATCATGATAGCACTCACTGTATGAAAGAAATTATTTACAGGTTTAAGTCCTCAGTCTGCACAAAAGTTTTAATCTGTATCCTAAAATATTTACCAGAGTTAGGACTGTTTCTTCACATGAATAACTGAAGGTGGCTCCTAAAAATATCTTCTCTGCTGCTCAGTTGTTTCCAGGATCCGTTCTCACCTACACCAAGTTACAATGTTACACCTTTAAATGAAAAAATGGGATAGAACAGCGAAATGAGCCTTAATGCTCCCTGTAAGAGGTTCCCTGCCTCAGGGGAACCATCCCAGCAGCACAGAGTCCTTTGTCTGCATAACTTTCACTGACTAAAGTTTCAGGCAGGACAAGAATCATTCTTTTGTTCTTGAAGCCTTCAAAAGTCACTTTGTCTCCTTGCTCTTTTCAAGGAGCACCTTGAAATGATATGGACCTGAGCACCTTGAAACAGAAAAACTCATTCTAGCCAGATCAAAAATAGAAGTTGTGTTCTTACATTATGCTATTACTCTTCAAATATGAAAAAGAAAAAAATCAAAAACTTAAGATGCCTCCTGGAAATGTTTAAAAGTCATGCCTTGCTTCATGGCCAACCTGTGCATGGGCAACTTCTAAAGAGCATGTCCTTGAACTAAATGCTGCTGGAAAACATGATATTGTGGAAAAGCTTTACAAATATTATAGGTAATTTCCAGATTAACAAGTGAGATTTCCATGCAGAAGTGAAAGCTTTTTGATCACAACTATGAATTCTGTGGCTGGCATCAGTCAGCTTTAATATTCCTGGATAACAAGGTTTTTGCTCTACTTCTGCAGCTGCTCATCCCACTCAGTACCACAACAACCTATTTTTCAAATATTTCTTTGGGCCAGGCAACTGTGAGGTGGTTTGTAAATGTGAGGAATTACGTGTTCCTAAATGGATGAAAACTCTTAAGTCCACTGAAGAATGTCTGTCATAAAAATCCATGTTTATGGGACAAAATGAGCCCTTTAGGCAGGCCATAGCATACAACAAGGTATCTTGAAAGCATCTGCTCAAAGCCAGCCACATGTTTAAGTGTCTTAATTGATTCTTATAATTAAGGGTGCAATAATCATCTTCTCATTGACAGCTAAAGTATAAGGACTGTGAGAAAGTCGTGAGGAAGCACAGCATAAATGGACAAAGGTTTTTGGTAAGTGGAATTGTAAAATTCCTTCCTGTAAAATTCCTATCAATTGATGTTTTTGACTCCTTATTTTGCCCTGGGAGATGAGGAGCCTTCTCCCAGGGGGTCACTGAGGTATAAATATGGGAGGTAAATGCTTTTGCTAAAATCAGCCAAACAATTTGCTTTGAATATGGAATGCTGGGAGCCTAAGTGTGTTGTTCAACATGAATATTCTTTAGTGTTTTTTGAACTGACAGGGAAGTTCTAAACCAATGAACTTGTCTTGAATTAATCTCTTCCTTTATAGGAAGTTCTTGTTTTCAAATATTAACTACAGAAACCCCACATTTATTAATTATCCTCTCATACTAAAGAGGACACAGCCCTGGTCAGAATGATTGGCCTTTCATTGTAAGAACTCCTTCATTCCTCTATGGATAAAGTTAGATTTCTTCTGTAGCAATACACAAAATCAATAAAATTTAAGAGCATCAAAACTAGTAAGCAAAGTCCCAGTGGCTTTAAATCAACATTGTTGTTGCAGGCTTGGTTTAATTTTAGAAAAGCTGATAAAGCTGATATAGCTGCTGTTTGCAGCTTTTAATTACACATCTAAGAAGATGTGTGAGAGCTTTTAGTATTACTGCTTTTTACTTTTGTTTTCAAACATTAACCATTCTATTTCCCCCAGAAGTAGTAATTTTGATCTTCTGTTTAATTAGTCATAGTGGGGAGATCTTTGCATACCTCTTCTAAAGCTTTGTATTTTTCATTTACTTCTCCTAATACTCAGATTTTGGCATTTCATTGGAACACAAATTTTCACTGAAACACAAAAAATAAAAAATTTCCAGCTCCTGTTGTAGGAACAGGATATGACCCCCCCTGCTACTGAAGGGTGCAGTCAGCATTATTCAGATGTGTCATGGGATTTATCCTACCAACCCCCCAGAGATCCTCCTCAGCTCAAGCACTAAGGATCTGTGGCTGGCGTGGGAGTTCTGGCTCTGCAAGCATAAAGAAATTCTGGTAGTCTGTGAGGTGCAAATAAGAAGTGCAATAACTGTGTGATTTCTATGTGATTTTTGTGATTTTCTTTTATTTCCAGAGTGTTTCTGTAATTACTTAGCTCAGAGTGCAGCAGCTCTTCAGAGGCATCCTGGCAGATTCAAAGGATGTTCTCTCCTGAGCAAGCCAAGCAGCTGCTCACCTCTGCTCAGACTCTTTCTAAGCTTTTGACTCCTTGTCAATGGTATAATATTTCTTTCCTAAGATACATATTTTTACATCATGTGAGTGACTGGAAGCTGCCAAATTACATTTGCACAGAAGCAGCTGCTCAGTGTTTGCTGGGTTTGTAGTGTTGTCAGATTTACATGATAAACCTGGATGGAAAATTGTTGCTGGAATTCATCAGATTAACATCCTAGGTTCAAAGTCACCTTTCTGAGGAAAGCCCAGTTGAAATGTAGTAGGAATAAAACCAAAGGGGTTCCATGTAACTTATTCCAATAAAATTCTCTATTATTTGAAACAGAAATGTGGCCCATGTAAAAGAGTTTATACCTCTAATATTTATCAGGTTTATCTCCAGAACAGAACTCCAGGGAGAAGATTAAAAAGCCTTTAGAAAAAACATCATTCTTCAAGAAGTACTGCAGGACATTTCCACAAACCCAGTACATTTTTCCTGTGTTTCACTCCTCCCAGAGGCAAAATAGTGTGGAAAAACACAGATTAGATTTGTTCTGTCCTGAATATTGAAACTGACATTTTTGTGAACCAAAGTGTGATTAGAAATATTATTATTGTTACCAGTAAAAAAGGCAAAAAGAACCAGACTAATGTCCACGTTCCAAAGAGAATTCATGAAGCTTGTGATTAACTAAACAAAACACTAAATGAACTAAATCCAAAGTTTTCATAACGCCTGAGCCTGTCCTAGCTGTGGATTCACATGTGCTGGAGGAGGAGGAGGGATGGCTCTGCAGGAGCATCAGGAAAGCACATCTCAGCCAGGAGAAATCTCAGAGTTCTGGCTGAGGGGGGAATGAACACTCTCCTCCCATTCCTGTTTCTAAAAACACCTTTTTAGGCTGCCAAGGCTGCTTTTAAATCCAAGGAGTTTTCCAGCTCCATGCCCACTGGAACATGGGATTTTACCTGTCTAGTGATGTTACAGATAAGGTTCTCAGAACAAAACTCCAGCCAAAGGTTCCCTATTTTAAGATCTACAGTTTTACCCTGAAATTTTGCAATCATGCACAATCTTGCCTAATTTCACTATGCAGACATGAAGGAATTTAATACACCTGCCTTCTGAGATCACTTAAATACCACATGAATTAATTTTTGAATATATATGTATGACTTACTTGGGTAAATCACAGGGTGTCCCATGGACAATTTTGTCATATATCCCATGTGTTTCCTTTCCAGAACATGTCTGAAAATGATATTCAGAAATTTCCAAAGCTCAGAGTGCCGTAAGTAAAGTCGAACAACTTTATCATTAAAAATTATTTTAGCTGTTTTGCAGTGAAGCCTCACAGGAAATATCAGGCAAATGGTTTTTGAGGGATTGGTTAGAGACATGTTTATTGGAGCATTTACTGAGAGAAAAAGAAGAATATTCCAAAATAAAGTGAGTGTTGTCATGACTGCTCAGGCAAAGTGATACAAGATTGTCTGGGGGATGTTCACAAGAACTTGTGTGTAAATTCTTTCATAGCAGCTACACAAAGGTTAAACTTTCTTGCAAGTATTACCTTTGAAGTATGACTTAACTGTTCACTGCTTAACTGTTGAGTTTAACTTAAAGGAAAAAAACAAAAGTCAGTTATGTCCACAAGAGTTGAGGATTTGAAATTATTTTCACGAGTTTTTGCTTTAGGTGGGCGTTGAAGGTAAATCAGTCTGGAACATGTGATTCAGTGTTCAGTAGTTCTCCTCAGCCCCTGTGGATTAGGCCTTGAAAAACTTTCCAATTCATCTAAATAGCTTTCATATTTTCATGGAAGTTACTAAATGAAGGACATTAATCTCATTAAGTCAATATTGAGTAAGAGAAATTGGCTTCTTCTAATATTTCATGGTGAAAAATGAAGCATTTTATTTTGCTATGAGTTCTGTGCTAGGTATTTAAGCTAGAGGTTAGAAGGTTCCTAACCATGAGACACATGGAGCTCTTCATGGTCTTCCAAACAAAGGAGGGGAACAAAAAAGGAGTTCAAGCTGTTCCAGCATGGCTCTTTCTTTGTTGCTCATTCCAGACTCCCTCCCTCCACACATATCTTGATTTTGCTACAGAAGATAAAATTTGCTTTGTCCTTTCTGATGCATCAGGGCTTGTGGAAGGTGTTTGGGGAAGACAAAAATATTGAAGGTTTGTGCTCATGGGTGAGCTGGTGGGAAGAGCTGAGCCCAGCAGGACAGCCTTGCTCAGATCAGATGTGAAGGACTGAGTTTGAAAGCCTTGGCCATGACATGTTTGTTAAAATCACATCTACATTGTCACAAATAAATATCCCAATAATAGGGGTTGGTGGTGTACAATTTGTCAGTAAGGAGGTCCAGATATTATTTTAAAAAGATGATCTGATGTCTCAGAATTTCAGAACTCACTGTCAATGAAAAGAAACATTTGACAATGGTTCTGATAGACCAGATTGTCTGTGACAGACTCACCTTACAATCCTGTAGAACTTGTAATTCTCTGGTAATTTGTCCCACCTTAGCAGTCCTTTGGCAGAATTACCTCTTGTTCTCCTTGTCTGAGCTTTTGATTTTTGAGAACTTTTTTGGTGATTTCCTTTCAAATTTGCGAATCAGAAGTAGATGGTGGATGGTCAAATAAACTCAGAGCTATCAATGCCTTAGGTGAATCATTAAAATTAAATCTAACCATGTGGGGTTGCTCCTACCTCCTCATCAAACCTACTGATACCTCAAAATTTGATTTTCACAGTCCACTTAACTTGTGACCCTAGAAAAAGTAAACAGCCTTTTTTAGCCAGGCCTTTTGGGTTTCTCACTTGTTACACCCCAGCACAAACTGAACAGCCTTTTCCAATCAGATCTTTTGGGTTTCTCAACAAAAAGAGAATTTGAAATCAAGAGCTTTAAAAGAAGAGTGAAGTTTGGTGCACAGCTTGAGGAACTGAATAAATAAGTAGATATTTAAATCTGATTGAAACCCTGGAACAAAGGCCTCTGTTCTCAGACTTTTCCACACTTACAAACAAGCAAAATATTCACTGGAATATGGTGATTATACATGCAGAAAGGTCCTCCATGCAATGCCACTTTTTAAAACAAGAATTTAGAGCTTTAATAGGGAAGAGAACTGGTTCTCACTAAAAACAACCAACCAACCAACAAAACCCCACCCAGAAACAACAACAATAAACCAAAAATCCACTAAAACTCCAAAGAACCCTCCTGGAGAGAATTAATGGGCAGAAGAATGTGCTGTTCTTTAGATATTAATTTCATTACTTCAGAATCTGCACACTCTCATCAAAACACTGCTGCTTGGTGACTTCTGCTGGAACACATTACACATTTCTTTTATATGATAATGCAAACCTCAGCTGGTAGGAAGAATTCTTCTACAAGCTGAAAGACACATTAGCATATTGTAGTTACACTACTCAGTAGCAGTGCTAAAACTTGAGAATATTCTGCAAAAGAGCTTAATATAAATAGCAGGTGTTACACTTCCAGCGTTGGCCAGTGATGAAATGAATAAAAGATACATAAATGAGAGAGATTGTTCCCCAGTAAGCTGAGAAGGAATATTCTGACCTGTGTGGATCCAGCACCTGGAATCATACAAGGTTTGCAAAGCCTGCATCTGCACAGGCCTCCTGAGCTGGGTGTGTGTGTTTGCTGAGCACCTTCCTCTGAGCAAACCTCCTGCTCAGGGTTTGAATAGAACTGTGTCATTATCTGAGGATGATTCTGGGACTTTTCAAGAGTCAGAAGTAGGTCACAGATGTCATTACAAGGTATGACAAGGTCGTTTCCTGAATCTAATAATAAAACTCCACAACCTTTTGTTATTACTGACAGAATTATTATTTTGAAAGTTAATCTCCACCAGCCCTATTACAGGTGCATGTCTTCATAAAACTTTGGGCTTCTTTTTAAAAACCAAAAAAACTGATTTAAGCACTATTTTGAAAATTAAAATACTTCTTAAAATCTTGAGCACTCTCCACCGAAAGGGCTGAACTCTCTGGAAAACTTTGCTAAAAAAGTTAATATTAATCCCACTATGTTTAGATACACACCTGAATCCTCACAAACAACACACTGTGTCCTGAAAGAGATACACTGGTGAAACTGGGAAGGGGTTTGGTGTACTTTATACAGAGCAGACATGGACCATCTGTCCTATGTGCTAAATGAAACTCAGAGCTAATCATGAGAGTGTTACTAACACTTTGATAATAAATCTAAGGAAGCAAGAGGCCAATATACAGCTTAAGAGATAAACAGAGTTTTCCTATTGCTCATTAGCACTACTGGCAGTGAAAGAAACTCATGGATTTTTATACTTGTGGAAAACAAATTTTAGGTCTTGCAAAATATTTTAAAGCACTTTCAACAGAATGTGATTTACATACTGGGGTCAGAATTCATAAACAGAAAAAGCAAAGATTTCATTAAAAATAACACTGCTGGTTGGTTGACACCTGAACCATGATATAAATACTGAAATTAGTCTGTCACTCCTATTGTTTGGTATCTTGAGAGAAAAGGGCTCCAAGATTTCAGGAGGCTGCTGATCCTTCTGGCTGTTCCAGTGGCAGGTTCCTGGCAAAGCTAAGATTTGAGATTTCCAGCCTTGTTCAGAAAGCTTAGGGCACATCCCACAGCACTCCTGAGTGTACCCCACAGCACTGGTGGAAATTTGCAGTAGTAGAAAGCTCATCACTGCACTCATTGCATCTGGCAGCTCAGTGAGTGACACAGCAGAGCCTGCAAACACTGCACAGCCTGAAAGTCATTCTACCTCCAGAAGAGTAAAAGTGCAAACATAAAAATTGAGAAATCTGCACTTTCTCTATTAAAAAGGTAAGCCTTGGGCAGATGTCAGTGTGTGTGCACACATGCTCTCAGCTGGGATCTAAAGGTTGTTGCAAGGTTTGGAACATAACTGGTATTCAGTCAGTTTTGAAGTCAGTAAAACAGCATTGCATCTGCCCAGCAGAGTCTTCTCAAAGGCCAAACCTAAGACCTGGATCACCAACTGTGCTTTTGACTGTGCTCAATGTGCAACTGTGCATATTCCTGGCCCCAGAGGCATTTGTATTCCACCTCTCTTACCCATCTTAAGCCCTTTATCCCAATACATGTAGAGTGGATTCCACTTATGTCAACAGCATCTGCAGTAAAGCGAACAAAAGCCAGTTTTGGAGTCCTGCTTTGGGGGGGCTGTCTGTGTGGGTTTTTTAAACTTCAACTTCCTGCCAGTTTTAAGTTTAGCAACTGATGGAGGAGGTAGAAAGAGAAAGAGAAGTCTGAGTAACATTTTCTGCAAGTGCTGTTGCCTTATCCTCTCCTATCATCCACTCCCACAGCTCGGAGCGCGGTGTGGTTTTGGTACTTCCTTCCTCACATGGTGACAGGCTCAGCTGCTCAGTGCACCAATCTTCCCTGAGAACGTTGCTTGTAAAATGTGACCCTCCTAACATTTTCTTTCTTTTAATAAACCTTCTGAGCCGTTGGTTTGAAGCATTTCAAATAAACTAGAAGTAAAGATTAGACACTGTATTGTCAAATGGTTCATTTTTTGGCAGTAGAAGAAGATGATCAACTTTTTCCTGTCGGTTTTCCTCAAAAAACAGTTGGTGTAAATTTTAGAGCAGCCAGCTCAGTCCAGAAAGCTTCCAAACACTCAGGTCTCATTCACACCCAGGGAAGTCTGAACTATAAGAATTATTAGCTCCAAAAGCAGTGAACTTCATTTTACTCCTTTAGCTGAAAAAAACCCCAAAACATTCTAAAAGATCCTCTGCCTCTTCTACAAAAGGGAATAAGCCACAAATTCCATAATCCACTTCTTGAGCAAAGCACTGATGTGTGCAGGGCACTGCTCACCCCAGGACCATTAACTGATGTCTCACATGGAATTTATTATTCACACAGCAACTTCCTTATTCTCTGAAGCAAAGGGAAATGTCTTGTGCAGAACGGGGTTGGTTCCATGGGAAAGAAGAGCAAGAGCCCTCCTATAACTTGGTGTTTCTCTTGCTTTATCCAGGTTGCTGGGGTAGCAATGTCAGATTTGGACAGCTGTAGTCCTTCTGAAATTGTTAGCACTCGTGCACATGCTTATTTCAAAAAGGGGCAAGCATGATAATATCAGCTTCAAACCAGAAAATTGCAAAATCCTGCCTTAAACAAGAAAACCTAAACAATATTCTTTCTCTGTGTTTCTTTTTTCATACTCAGATCCTTGAGTGCATATCCTTAACTTCACACCACTCATCTTCATCCTTTTCAGACAGCACTATCACCCTGATCTGAAATAACTTCATTTTGTTGGCTTGTTTTTCATATTAGATTGTTTGAAAACCAGTCTTCCTCCAGTCCTGGCTCAGAAGAGCAGTTAGAAATGAAAGATGCACTAATTAGGTCATTTGGAAAAAACTAGGGAATTGTTATTGCTGAGTAGCAGAAAAAGACATGAAAGGAGAAGAAAAACAAAATAGGGTGGTAACTGCCTGGCCATAAAGAAATATTTTACAGTATTGATATCAACTTTGATTGACCCAATCTAAGATGTGTAGGGAAGAATTCTCCATTAACAAACAATTAAGATTTTACAGAATTTACAATCTGAGACAAACAGATACATTAAGTTCCTGTTTTTTTTCATAATCCTTATATTTCCACAATTACTGTCTCTGATAGACCTAAATAATACAAGGTAGAAGTAAAATAGGATATTTTTAACTGGATGTATGTAAACAATTTTCTGTGCCACATGACTTTCTCAGTTGGATGTTCCTGAATTAGAAGTAATGACAATTCAGAATCAGACCATGGCTCATCCTAAGCTTTCTTTGAAGCAAAATAATCATTTAGAAGAAGCAAACTTTATTAGTAGCAGAGCAGAATTGTGGTCTCTCAGTAGAATGAACCCTGTGAATCTCAGTACTGACTGTCATGCACTTGGAAAGATCTCTCCAGGCATAAAATTACAGCCTGCTGATATTCCATGAATATTTCTCCATGTTCTGCAAATGTATTAAAACATGGAACTAGATCAGCCTTTCCCCCTTCTCTGCTGGAAGGATTCTGGGTGAGGTATGGCTTGGTTGCAGAGGAAGGAACACAAAAAGAATAGACTCAGGCAACATTTAATTCCTTTAAGCAGCCATAAGCTCTGCTTCCTGAAATATTTTTTGCTTTTTCCATGCAAAATCATACAAATGCCATGGCCATTATTTGAAGCAATGTGATGTCTACAACACCCAAAGATTCTAAGGCTTGCTGGGTTTAATGTTTATTTTTAAGCACGGTCCAACAACGTGGGGTTTTACCACAGTAAAAAAAGTGGACTTGGATGTGCTGTAGGTACAACTTAGCAATAAGATAGTAAATTCAGTGTTTTTATCACATAGTAAATAATAATCACAAGTTACCAGATTAAATTTAGCAAATACTGAGGGATAACACCTAAGAAAATGACTTAGCTGCTTTGACAAGGGACATGTTTCAAGGGTTTTTTTTCTAACTATTTTTGTTCTTCTTTTCAATAGAATTGTAAGTAAATTAAGCCAAGAAATAAACAAAAATGAAGGGAGGCTCTCTTTCCTTCCAAAATGGTGAGTAAGACAACTCAGCTTGTTCAAAGCTTTCAGATAGATCTTTTCTGGACTGATTTTCATTTAATCAATAATGCCTGGATCAGAAGCACAGCCTGGAAATTCTGTAAGATAAAGCTCTGTTTGATTAATGTTATCTGATAAGAATATCAAACCCTGAGCCCATGAACACCCCAGATGCTTCTGCCAAATCCAGAACCAAGTAACATGTGCATGTTTCATGCCATTTTCCACCTGAGCATGTAGCCTTTAAAAAGGCTATGAAGCCTAGGCATATATTATTAATAAATCATCATTAATGCATTCCACTGATCTATACATCATTACACTTTTTCATTCTTAATGATTTGTCACTGAATATAATATTTGCTGTAGAAAAAGAGCAAAAATTGCAAGAATATTGCAGGAGAAAAGAACAATTTATGTCCCTACACAATGAAAGCTAAGTCCAGTCTACATAACGTGGTTTTGCACCATCTGATAACATGATTTTGCACCTTTCCATTAACTAGAATCCAAAACTAGAACTGAAAACCATAAAAATATTTTTTTTAACCTTACAAATATTTATGAACTTGACTTTGAACAGCTTGTTCTGAATTAGTAAAGGAAGTTTCTGTTTTCAGGACTGGTAAATGTATTTATTGAGTCCCCTTGCTTCAAATCACTTGACTTTACTGACTTCAATTCTTTTTGAAAGAGTTTAGATTCTGTTAGAATCCTCTGTGTAAAATATTAAATAATGTGTTTTTGGCATTTTGGGCAGAGTTAAACTTGTCTGTGTAAACTTCATTTTATGGTAACAGTTAACTATTGCCTTTATTTGCAATAGAAGCATCAAACATTTAATAGAAAAAAAAAAATTTTTGTATCTTTGTTGCAGGGCCCAAACACAAAAATCTACAGAAAACATAGGTAAGTGTATACTGGCAGACCCTCAAAACAAAAAGCATTTTAAATATTAAAATGTTAAATTAATACTTGCAGAGCAGAGTCAGCTGAGGGCACCAGGGCTAGGAACCAAAAATCCTAAACAATAAATGAAAACATGGGAGTATAAAGAAGTTTAAAAAAAGAAAAGAGTAGGTGCAGGACAATAAGTAAGAATAAGTGTTTTTAAAGATGGTGAAGGAAGGGAAGAGCAAAGACTTTTATATGGCAATCCCCAAAATGTCTTTCTTTAACCCAATAAATTGTATCAGTGAAATAACTGAAATATGTAATTGAAATGATATATTTCTGTTCCAACATCTCAGCCCCCTGCCCTTCCTCCTAGCAGCACTGTATTAGAGAGGGAAGCTGAAATTAAAAAAAAAAAACCCTTCTTTTATGAAAGCTAAAATAATCTTAACAAAGAGATGAGAAGTCTGAAAGCATTTTGTTTCAAATTATATTTAAAATTGGAAGAGAGACAAACTTGAAGTGCCAGCACCGTGATCATCTCACAGCAGGGCAGCTTTATCTTAGATTTGAATCAGGATGTTACTCACAGTGCCCTCCGTGCTGCCAGCCTGCCTCTGAAAGAACAGATAGTTCCTGTGGCACAGGACTGAGGTTCAGAACTCACCTTTCTGTCAAGTTGTTACATCTTTGACTGTCCATGCTCAGAAATGTGTGGTTGTGCTTCTCTACCCAGGGTACGCTCAGGATGATGGTGGCTGGTCTTCATTTGTGAGTATTTGGGTTAAGAAAATCCCCTGGCTCGGGTGTGTCTGCTCTGGGCAGCAGAGCTGCCTGTCTCTCCCTGTTTGTCTGTCTCTCCCTTGGGCAGCACAGCTGGGGGGAGCTGGGGGAGGAGAAGCAGCAGCAGGAATGATTGGAGTGGCTGCATTCAGGTTTCCTCACTGAGGAGAGGTTGTCCCCCAGAAATGCAAGGCAGAGCTGCAGAATGGCCTTCCTTATCCACTGGTTCAGGTAGAAGCTCCCAGCCTACACCCAGGTCCCCACAGAACCACAGCTGAATTTTATATAAGAGCTGTTTCAAGCTCTTAACAGGTGTCTAATAGATGAAAGGTTGCTGTGTTATTCAATGGCAAATTCTTGCCATTTTATTCTTTAGAACCAATTTATTGAACAGTAATTTTTTTTAAAGCCTTTTGCCTTTTGGCATAGCAAATGCCTTGACAAAGGTCACTAGGTGCAGCACATGGACCTGAGCTGCTGATGCACAGCAGGGTGCATGAAGATGTCTGAGGCTGACCACTGCTAATGGCTTTCCTCCAAAAATAAAAGGGAGAGGCGTTTTTACAAGACACTTGTTACTAAGTTCACAGGAGATTTGCTGCTATTCTGAGATACAAGAGATAAAAGTAACCACCTACAGAGCACGTGGGCTCTGTGCCAGTGCAGAGGACTCTGGAAATTCCAGCTGTGATACCAATGACAAATGGAGTGTTGTTTTTCTCTCAAGCCTTGGCAGGTTGCACAGATGTGCAGTGACCATATTGACACTGTGACCTTCTGAGGTCCTGCAAGTCCTGTGGGGCTTGGTTTGGGTCAGGAGGACACCAAGACCTGAATGAAAGCCTTCAGTTTTCATGAATAATTTTTAAAAGTTGGGTTGGATGCTGTAGAGGAGGTGTTAGAAAGCCAGAATGAATCTCAGCAGCTCCAGCTGCTGCTCCAATGTGTTCTTAGGATTGCTCACTGGGGCCCAGTCTGTTCCCTAAAACACTTCCTGCAGTTCAGTAAACTTGTGCCATATCTTGAGCTCCCACTGCACTTGCTCTGATCAAATTATTTTTGTTCCTTTCTTAAGCTCTTGAGTGCTTCATGTATTAATTGAAGGTTGCCTCCTTTCCCCATATTATTTCAACAGATTTTTTTTCCCTCAAACTGGTTGTAAAAACTTGGTATCTTCCAGAGTGAAAGGCCACAAGGAAACTGCTCTGAAGGGTTTAGTCTCTGTTCCAGCACCCACTTGTTATGCTTCTTTGCCAGGATGATGATGATGACTATGAAAGCCCTGATGAAGACCAGGAAAAGGAAGATGAGGCTGACTATGAATCACCAACAGAGGACCCTGAGGAAGCAGAACATGACAGTGATGGTTATGAGCCACCTCCATCCAATAATGATGAAGCACATCACAATGTCATATTTCCTGCCAAGTCACTTCCAAGCAGCACAGATTATATAGGTAAACACTAAAAATTAAATGCTATCAATAATTTAGATCAATAAATTAGATTTTCCCACATTATCAGCCACATTTTAGGTGGCTGGTAATGGAATATAGAGGGTTTTTCCTTGAAGTTAACAGTGTAGTTCATGAGCAAGATTTAGTGACACAGACTGGGTGGGTTTGTGACTTTTAAAGTTACATTTTCTACTTTGGACAAGCTCTGTTGGAATAAAGATTAGTATTGTGTGATGTGTGCATTATTTGGTCTTTGACTTGAATCTCTATGAAAGTTCCACACTTGTACATGCTGCAGCAGCTTTAGCAGAGCAACCTCAGACAGAGGAAGTTGTCATAAGAATGGCAAAAAAACTCTAGTGGAACTTGGGAAAAGAAAGATCAGCTTTCCCTTCTTGTCATTTTTGTTTTACATCTGATTCCTCAGCAGCCTGGAGCTGTGGAGTCCATTCAGAGTGGCTGCTGTGGCACAGCCACTGTGCTGCAGGGAATGAAAATCAGTCCTGTGGGCCAAGGGACTGGCAGGGGTGTTACCCCCACAGGGACAGACCAGCCTGGCACTGCCAACACGACACACTGATCCTAAAGCAACTACCAATTATATCCTAGAGCAATGTCTTTATGATATATGAACTTCAGTATCCAGGTTCTTGCAAGGGCTCTTTGTCATAAAGATCTGATGAGTATTAAATAATCAAACTCTGTATAGTTGTTTAGTTTGGGATTTTTGTTTTCTTTAGACAGACCTTCAACAACCAGATCACCACATCAGCCTCCACATCAGGCTCCACATCAGCCTCCAGTGCCACCCCAGCGACCTGGCCCAGCCTCATTTGGGGGAAGAAGTGCTACTGTATGTTCCTTTCTTAATATCTCACCTGTTCCCTATGCCAGTACCTTATAACTCGGAGTGTAATGCCATTTTTATTCAGCTAGTGCATGTAGAGGAAGAATTTCAGCCATCAAAGTAGATTTGAACTCTGTTACAGGGTGGTCATTGTTGAAGGAACAATTAAATTTCATGGGAGAAATATATTTAATTACTTCATATTATTTCATTGTTCCTTACACTGGAAATGCACACCTACTTGTGAATGCCTCTCCCACATAAATTATACATTTGTAAGAGATCTCTCTCTTTTTTTAAAAAAAAAGGTTACATTTTCCCAAGCTGTATTTACTAGCAGTTGTACAGTTGAATTAAGACCACATAAAAGTGTAAGAGGTTGTCTAATCAGAACATTGATGACCAAGGTTTGATTCCTTTCTTTTCCCTGTTTTCAGTACTTCAAAACTGAAAGCTCTTGTGCTGTTGACAGCTGGCATTACAGGTTCAGTGTTTGCCAGAGCAGACGTACACTAAACCTCCCAATGGATACACAAATAAAGGTTTAGGCTGTGGTAGAAGGACTTTGGGTCTGGTGCAGTGTCACACAGATACAACAGTGATGTTGAAGCTCCTGTTTCTTTCCTTGACAACACACCCCCTCCCTGAAGAGACATCCCACTGGAGTGTTGGGAGACACAACAGATGGAGGCAAACCTGCACCCAGCCAAAACCCATGCTGTAGGTCCTGCTGCAGGAGGGTCTGTGGCTCCTGTCCTTCCTGCAGTGAGCACAGACCTGGTCCTTGTGCTGTACCACACAGGGACTGGCAGATGTGTGTTGTGGGGTTCATACACTCCAACCAAAACAGAAAGGTGAAGACACATTTTAACCACTTGTTAAATACTTTTTTTAGCTGCCAGCTTTCCCTCCTCCTCCAAGCAACAACGACCTGAGCAGAGACAGAAACATGAAGCCTTTGAAACGTGAGTACTGCTGGTTCTCTTTGTAAAGCTTTTCCCACAGACTCTGCAGCATTTCACTTCTTCCTCTTTTTCCTCAGTTCCACTCTCTTCTACTGCTCATACAGGAGTCTCACTTGTTATTTTAAAAAGCAAAAATCAGTTCTAATCTATGCAAAATAAAGATACATTGACCTATACCAGCAAATTATCTTACACAGTTGTTGTGTTTAGCCCCAGCTCCTTCTATAGACAGAAGCACAAAACCCCCCCTGGATCGCCTTGCTCCCCCATATGAAAGAGAAAGCCCAGGATCAGGTCAGTATTTGCTTACATTAATATCACTGGGGTTGCTTTAATTACTGAAAATCATCAGTTTGTATATAATCAATGCAAAAGAGCAAGGCTTGACCAAATGTAATCAAGTTGATCTGTTTTTGAATAAATGTGAGCAGAACTTAGAAAGTGGGAGAGAAATTTCACCTAGAAAACAGCAGCCCTGGGTCAGACAGGTGGGCAGAGGGACACTGTGAGCACCCTGTGCAGTAAAGGTCTGATGTACACTTCAGTGATTGAGCAAGGAAATATTTAGTAGGTTAAAGGAGGAAATCACCTTTGCATACAGAGGTAACGAAACTCTGCATGCACTGCTGTATGTAATGTGGCACCAGACTTAAAAGAAGGCCAAGAACTAATAAGACAGAAAAAAAGAAAGGCATTTCCTTCAGATCTGAAAACCACATTGTAGAAAGCATCTACAGATATGACTACAATTTTATTATCTAACCCATATCTGTTATATAATGGTAAAAAAGTATCCACTAGTTCAAAGCTGAACCTTAGATAATGTGATTGTGATGCATCTCATATTGAAAATGTTTAAATTTCCCTTTAATAAGAGATATTGCAATTCTGACATCACTTACAAAGCCAAAATATTTTTCTGGCTTACATCTCAAGAGGCTGAGTGCTTCAACCTGCAAGATTAACTTTTAATTATATTCCAAATGGATTTATTTCATAGGAAGTTTAATTAATTAACTTCCATTTTTTCTAAATGTAAACTTTTGCTGTTTTCAGGGAAGAAGCCAGGCATTCCTGAAAAGGTAAATAATTTCTTTTTTGTGATTATTGATAGTTTTTGCCTATTTTGATACACTACACATTCTCTTAACTATCCCTTGTTGTTTTACAGCCTCTGGTTTCACAGCTGAGGTAAGAGTTTGTCCTCTGCAAATGATCCTCTCATTGCAGTATTCCCCAGTTATTTCTTAATAAGCTGTTTTTTGCCTTTATTTCATCATCTTGCTCCTGCTTTAGATCCCTGGGAGAACAGTTAGCAATGATGCCAAAACCTCCTGTCCCACCAAGTGACAGATATGAAAGAGGCAATCCACCTCCTCTAAGGAAGCAAAGCCCTGGAAAGTAAGTGCTCATTTAATCGAAATTCAGTAAAGGAGAAATTAAATTTAACAAAAATATGGACAAGCAACACAGGGTGATCTGATTTACTGGTACTGCATGGCAGCAGGGGCTGTGGATATCAAAGTTTTGGTTTATGAACATGCACAGCATGTGTTCTAAGCTGCAGAAAGGTGTGAATGCACAAAAAACTCTCTGCAGTCATATCTGAAGGAGCCATTACGTGGGACATGACTCACTCCAAGCTGTACAGAGATATACATGATCCATGGTTTTTCCACCAGGTTGAGTTCTTGCTCTAGGGAGCATTCTTACATGAGTTCTACTGCTATTGTTTTAGGCTGTTAGAAAAGGAGAGCTTTACTTTTGTCCCATTGATTTTATTAACCTGCAAAACTCCTTCTTAGTAGCCAACAGTGTTTTCTAGCAGAACTAAATCATTCCCCAGCATTTTCTAGACAGCCTTGGGCCTGAACACTGACTGAACTTACAACGAGATAAGAAATAATTGAGATCTGCTAATCAGCCAGGATAATTTATCAGAGAAACAAAGCCTGATTTACTTACAATGTGCTCTGGCAGTGTTGCCAAATATTATAAATGAGTTCAAGACTTGAAGACTGATGTTTCATCATTG
Source organism: Erpornis zantholeuca (assembly GCA_013400515.1). Classification (NCBI taxonomy): domain Eukaryota; kingdom Metazoa; phylum Chordata; class Aves; order Passeriformes; family Timaliidae; genus Erpornis; species Erpornis zantholeuca. The sequence goes on from VZTN01012070.1 coordinate 25,700, forward strand.
TACAAACTTGTTTTAAGCTCCAATATTACAATTAATTCATCAGACATTTTCCTTGCTGATAAAATCAGGATGGGCTGAGGACTAGAATAATGGCTTAGATTATGGCTGAAAATTACCATCTTAGATATTTTTATGAGGAAAAAATGTTTAAGCATCCATTGGTCTTTAAAACTTGCTATAAATTCATGTTCTAGTTGAAAATATGACCTAATGCACACTAAGTGAATGAGTAGTATTCCACCTATGCTGAGTGTTCTGTTTTGTTTTCATTTCAGGCAGAGTTGGCCACAACACAAGAGAAATGAAGTAAGTATAGTCTCAAAGCATATATTTAAAAGTATAGGAGTTACAGTTAAATTAAGTACCAGTATAAACTAGTAATTCTGGAAAAAGGAAACTTGTTTCTTTTAAAAATTATAAAGAATACTCATGGATCTTTCATACCACATGGGGTGTTTTTAAACAGTTCTTCAATGTCAAGCTCAATATCAAGCTCAGTTTATTCCCTGAGAACTTTTATCTTGGATAACAGGAAGAATAAGGCCAGAATTTCTTCTATGACAGGGGAGAAGTGGTTTTACTTAAAGAAGATTTGGGCTTCTGGGGATTTTTTCAGTTTAAGCTGACCTTAAAGTTTCACTTCCAGATAACTCTAAGAGTCTACACTTGAAGGAATAAGGAAAGTTTATGTCTCCTGAGAGTTTCTGACTATTTTAGGTCAAGATGCATTATGGGACATCCACTGCACACCTTGTTTGTAAATAATAGCTGCATTTTAATTAAAAAACTTTAAAAATTATTTGGTGCTGCATGAAGACAAAACACCCAGCATTTTAGAGGGAACTCACAGTGTAGATGTTAGAGTCCTTGTAGACTCAAAATTCACCAATGTCCAAATTATGTTTTGTAAAACCTTCCAAAGATCTGTGCTATAATATGTTGCTAATTTCTTTTTTTTTTTTTTGGCTCCCAGGAAGAAGAAGACAGTAAGTATTTCTACAGTTACTTTTCAAACTTAAAAATCTTTCTTTGTCTTAGTTCTAAAAAACAAAAGTAAAAAGGAAATTATTTCAGAATTGTTTCCTTAGAGCCATTTCAAAAGTCAGGTGGTACCTTTATAGGCTGTAGAATTCTTACAAAGTGCCTCATGCAGGTTTATAGATCAAAACCACAAACCCCAGGAAATCAATAGCTAATAGCTTCCTTCAGCCAGCCAGTTACCAGCCAGCAGGATTTCTTATTTTGAAATACATGACATTAGAGAGATTTGTGTTCTGCACACCATCAAACAGTTGGAAACCTGGTGTCTCCCAGTTCTCAGTAAACCCTGCTGGCACCAGGCTCTGTGCAATGTTAGTCACTTTTATGAACAGAAGCAGAACTTCTTTCATGTACCAACAGTGTTTATAAATTGCTGCAGAATGGTGATTTCTAAAATTAAGTTGGTGAAGTGACTCCATAACAGGAGCAGGACATTTGGCCAACTCTGTGAATTATCACTGCCCCTAAGGCTCCATAAAGAATGAGGTTATTTTAGCTGTGCAGAGCACAGTTAACCTGTCCCACTCTTACTGCTAGTTCAGGTCTGAGGACTGCAGAAAGAAAATGTTTTATTTCAAGCTGGGAGAAATCTCAGAAAGATGTTCAAAAAGGTCATCTCAAACCTGCTATTTAAAAGCAATGTGAGAGAAAACATGTACCACCTTCAGCTCTGCTGCAGTTATGGTACCTGGACTGTGCCTTATCCAAAACAGAGGTTAAAAAATGTGAATGTTGCTCAGGCCTGTTCCAGTTTATTTTTAATTTTAATTCCTACTTTTAAGTTCTCAGCTGACTGTATAAGTTTGCAATCTGTAACTAACACACCAAGGACTGTTTATTGCATTATGTTTATCTAATTAAACAGCAGTAAGGTGACAGAATTTTTTCATTCTACTTCATTTAAGAATGTCTCACGTAAGGTTTAAGTTTCCTTCTCTTCCTCTCCACAGCTGCCCCCCAAAGAGCAGTGCCACAGCTGTCCTTTCCCCCATACAGCTCCAATGCATTCCCACCCAAATCTGTCAAGCCTCCACCTAAGCCAGGACCCAACAGCATTCCTGCTGCAGAAAGGTTTGTTTCACCATGATTGCTCATTCCTTTTGAATCTCAGTCTCTTGGCAGTTCAGCCAACATCAGTGTGTGTGTGGCTGCAGGGTTCTCAGGCACACAAGGTAACCACATGGAGTTGTTCATTACTCAGACTGTGCCCTTGCCTCTACAAAATGCTCATTAGTGCTGTTCTTACTGTCCAGGAGAATCCTTCATAGAACTGAAGCTCTGTAGCAGTGGGGCAGAGAGTGTACATCAGGCAACCAAGAAAAAACCATGATCTCTCTGTTTTATGGCAAGGAAGTATTTTATACCCTACATGGTACAAAGCTTCCATTCTTGAGACATCTCTCACGTTGCCTGCAGGATCCATAAGAATGCCAAGTCCTTTTAGGAAGGGATCATCTCCTACAAAACTAGGCTAGGATGTAGGACAGAGGGGTCCTGCTCACTCTAGGAACTTAAATGTTAGAGCTGCAACTACTCACACTTCAAAACTAAAAACCCCACAACCCCATTTGTCTGGAGTTGAATCTGAAAGAATTTCACTTCCCTTTTACTAAATTTTACTCTAATAGTTGTTTAAACTATTAGAATTAAATTGTGAATCTTGCTGCATTTTTTTTTGCAGCTTCAACTTAAAAAATATTTTATTTTTATGCCTCCATTTGCTAAACAGAAGAGCCCCTAATTAAATTTTGATTTCTGATGTAGCATGCAACAGACTTAGACTTTGATGAGTTAGAGTGGGCTCCTTGAGTCAATGTCTGATGCCCATTTTCTAATCTCTGTATTCTTTTTATGGCTGTTTGATGAATTCCTCACATTTACCATCATCCCCTGGAACTGCTGATACCCAAGCAAAACAAATATTGCAGTAGCAATAGCAAGGTCATATGCAAATTGAACTATTCCTGTGATGAACACTTCTGCTTATATTCAGAGCATTGCCAAATTTTGCTGTAGCAGAGGCCCCCAGTTTGACTGATTCTCTCCCATAAATCCAGTCATGATTTGGCATTTTTGTTCTGCAAACAAAATTAGCATATTTATCTCAGAGCCTTTTCAACAGCTCATTTAAGCAGAAGAGAAATATGAACAGTAAAGGAAAGGAGTGCAGGCCATTTGTTCTCAATTATGTGAAGAAACAAAAATAATGACAGAAATTGCAGAGTGGGACTCCATTTTGGGCAGTTTTGGACGTGGGTTGAGGTTGGCAGAGGTCTCTCATCCAGCCCCCTACCCAAGCAAGGTCACCTTGAACAGGCTGCCTGGTACCATGTCCAGATGGCATTTGAATGTCTCCAAGGAAAGAGAAAGATTCCACAACATTCTTAGCAACCTGCTCCACTGCTTGGTTGCCCTCACATTAAAAAATGTTTCCTGGTGTTCAGAGGGAAGCTCTGAGCTTCAGTTTGTTCCACTGCCCCTGGTCTTGTCAGACCTGGCTCTCCCTTCAGGTGTTTATGTGCTCTAATAAGATCCCCCTCGAGCCTTGTCAGCTTCCCAGCTCCCTCAGCCTTTCCTCGAATGGGAGATGCCCCAGAGGCCCTTCCCAGCTTGCAACATAAACATGAAATTGCATTTTTATAAACAATGTTACAGAAGCTGCAAGAAAAAGAACTCTATAAGTGGAACCCCGCAGCGAGCAGTGTCTAGAGAGCTGCTCTGTGCTTCCTGCTCTGGGGGAGGATGGGGTCACTCCCTGGGAAAACTCAACAAGCTCAAGTACTTCTCTGCACTGATGCTGGTACAGGAGTCTGGGTGGCCTTTATTGCCTTATTCCCAGATACTGAGCTCCAAGGTAACTTTAAAGGTGGATCCACTCACATGAAAAGAAGGAAAGAGGAGGCTCTCCTCAGCCTGAACAGGTCTCAAAGGGCTCTCACATTCTGTAGAACAGGCACAAAGTCCAGATCAGGTGATCAGAGCACAGAAATGTTGTAGGGAAATGTTGTATTTATGCTATTTTTTTTTTTAAACAGTACTAGAAACCTGACTACAACTGGCTCACTACCACCACGCTTCCATCCAGGTTGGTATCCTGCATTCTTATATTTTTTTCTTTTTTAGGTGAATAAAAGTCAAAGGGTAGTTTCAGTCCAGTTAATATAATATTTTTTTTCCTATGGTTGTTTCTGTTTGGACTGTGAACAGAAAACTATCAAGTTCCTGAAAGGCATCTTGTGTAGTTTCCTTAGTCCAAATCAAAGATTTTGGGCTTTTTTTCCTCCTGAAATTTGGGCTTCCTGCCTAGTTAAACCAGTGTCAAAACTTCCTATAACTATCCTTTTCTGTACAGTACTGAGAGCTGAGCTATGCAAATCACTGTGGCATGCTAATACTCCTGAAAAAGGTTAGCAAATGCTTTTCATGTGAAATATGCTCCACATTTATCTTTTAAGAAAAAAAAAATAAAGAAAACTTAGACATCAATTGCTTTACAAGTAATTTTTTCACATATGGTAACAGCTTTCAATATCCTACAGTGACATTTTTTACTTTCAAATTGCTGAGAAGGAAAGGATTGCAAAGAGACAATATTACTTCTCTCTCTAAAGAAACCAAGTTATTCTCAAGTGAATAACTTTGGTACAGAAACTGATAAAATGTCACCTCTATTTCAAGTTCATCTGTTCTTATGGAAATCTGAACTGCAAGAGCTCAGTTAAAGCCCCGTGCACCAAGGATGAAATTATGTAAAGAACCTGGTTCTCATAGAGAAGCCTAAATCTGATTTCAAATCAATTTCAAGTGTCTCAGTAGCAGGGTGGTACAAATACTTCATGCTTTATAAAATCAAGATCTTACATCCTGAATGCAAAGATGAAATTCTTTTCCTGGTTTTAATATTGTTTTCCTGCTTTTGTATCTTTGAAGGCAGCAACAGCAGATCTCCTTCAAGAGGCCCAGGAGACATGAGACCTCCTCTGCCAGTTCCTAGCAGACAGAATGTTCACCAGACAAACACGGAGGGAGATGAGGTACAAAACATGAACCATAACTGTAATGACAGCAAATTTTCTGGTTTTGAGAGAGAACACCTTTCAAAGCTGTTTTTCTAGTCAGTAGTCACTGTCAGGATGCTGCTGAGTGCTTTCAGTTTCCTTTTCTGTGTCAAACTGTAGTGCCTTATTTTATCCTCACCAAGAAAAACAACAACAGATAAACCCCAATAGAATGAAATAAGAAAAATACTTGGTTGCTGGATTACTTGTTTTGAACAACTCCCTTCAAGTAGCATTAGATTTTCAGTTTTCCTTCCACAAAACTTGACTCATTCTTTTAAGCACATTTTTCCTTCACATTTCCTTAAATAAAACAAGTTTAGAGCAAACCACTTGTGGTGATAACACTGCTGGGCAACCATACATAGATTTTCACAGAAAGTCTGCTTTATTGTCTCAGATGATAGTTAAAAACAAACAGACAAACAAAGGCAATGGATGCCTTTGTGCCTAGTGTCCAGATAGACAAAAGAGAACATGTCACTTCAGATCTTTTACTAAAAATACTTGGAAATATCTGTTTTATTAGCTTACTTGCAGGGGCATTATAGTTAGATCTGTAATATTTTCAAATTTATCAAAGTGAGCAGATAATTTAAAACAGTTCAGCACCACTTTCCAGGAGCAGGATCATTCATAGCAGTGTGATCCCTGAAACTCATACCCCCAGAGAGTCTGCACATAGATCCAAATATCCCTCACACTAGAGACTTCTCTCTATGTTGCAATTAGGCTTCAGATTTGGGCAAGAGAGACTCCATTTTCAGAATCGTCAGAAGGCAAAGATCTTCTTTGTTTCATGCAAAGGCAAAGAGATCTCTAGAGTCTTTGCTTCTCAGACGTGAATGTTTCTTTTAGCATTGCTAGCAACAGTGTAAAGAACAGCTACTGTTGGTCAGTTATAGAGTAACAAGTCAGGAATAACGAAGTGTGCCAAACACCAGCTGTGAGATATAGTTTACAAAAACATGAGATGGTTTACACTAATATCTGCTTGTGAAAGCAATTGCTTCTCACAGACAGAGCTGAGAGCTGAAAATTTCCCTCTGACTAAACTTGTCATGGTCCACATCTCCACACTGCCATTCCCTGGCTGCTGACTGTGTCCCTGTCCTGTCCCCAGCCCCAGGGCTCTCTGAAGGGTGAGTGGTACGTGGCGTTCGTCAGCCGGCCCGAGGCAGAGGCAGCACTCCGCAAGATAAACAAGGTACCTGTGATGCCTTAGGTTTTAACTTTTACATTTTTCAGATTCTGTACTGCTAGTGTAACTGTAGCTTGCTAGGTGCTGCGATGCTGTTTTCTTGTGCTGTTCTCTGTGTGAAGATAGACATAACAAAACCTCTAACTTGCCCTCCAAGGACATCCCGAAACAAGAACTGTAAACTTTCATCTTGGGGGGCAGGCTTGGGGGGAGTCACATCATTTGCTGGATTCTGGTTGGTGAATTGATATTGTTATAAAAGTGTGAAGCACTCGTGACCAGGGGCACATTTTTAGGATCCACCGAGGCAGGACCTGTGGACCCCGAAGTGTGCACCTGAAGCCTTTCAAATAAATACCACCTTTACTCCTTTGTTCCTGTCTGGTCTCTGTTTTTAAGTAGCCACTTTAAGGCATCACCTGCAAAGGGCTGGGCATCCCATCCTCCTCTGGGCCACAGAGACCAGCAAAATGAAGTACAGGTGCAAACAAGGCTTATCTGTGCACGTGGAAATAAATTAAAATCATAAAGATAAAGAGAATTATATCCCATTGCCGTGGGAGTTGTGGTTGCTCTGTGCTGCCTCACAGCACAAGCCATGAGCTGAAGATGTCATGTGCATCACTCCAGTGATTCCAGTACTAAAGTCCAGCTTATGAGGTGTCATTCAGTGCCTTTAAGAAAGGGATTTCAATGGAAGACTTGACAAAACAGATCTGAAATTAAGAAAAGCAGAGAGGGATACAGTATCACTGCCTTTACCTAAATTACACAGACAATGTCATTATTTTAAGCTGTCTATAAATGCATCACGTAAGAAATGTCATTGTCACTTAGCAGAAATGAACTTTCCTGGTTAAAGTGATATGAGGTTTGGTCTTTGATATTTTACTTCCTTCTTTAATAGAATCTCTCCTTCATACAACACCATTCCTACCTTCCCTAAAAATCTGCTTTTGTAACAGAAAGTTTTAAGTAGCAAACTGAAAGATAACACATTTGTCAAGTGACCTAAATGCTTTATTAGTTTCTCTTATCAGAAAGGAAAAATATTTCAGAAAGAAAAAACACTTAAAAGCACGAGTGCTGCAGGTAAAGTTGTTACACTGATTTAACCCAGAAGTGTCTGCTGTTTGTCATCTTTCATTTTTTCATGTTGCAGGATGGAACTTTCCTGGTGAGAGACAGCTCACGCAAAACTGTTACTCACCCATATGTGCTGATGGTGCTGTACAGAGATAAAGTGTATAACATCCAGATCCGGTACCAGGAGCAGGATCACTTATATTTGTTAGGAACCAGCTTAAAAGGAAAAGAGGTACTGTGTGTTTTCACACTACTTCTCTTCATTGTAAGGCATCTCCTGCCCCATTCCTAAGTGTCAGGCGACTCTTCTCCTGGGGTGGAATTCTGCTTATTGTCTTAGAGTGATTCATGGAATCACTCTAATATTCTCATTCTGAGAATATTGTTATTGCTGGAAGTAGAATCAGGTTGTGCTGTTTGCACTCAGGGAATGATTGAGAACACAGCCATTAGAAATCCATGTACCTGCTTAGGGAGTGCTTGTTTACTACTGAGCTACCAGGTAAAGGGAAATGCAGAGCTGAGGGCTAATCCATACCTGCCAGCTTTGCTTTGCTCCCAGCCCAGTGGCTCAGCCCCAGCCAGCAGGGCTGTTTGGGTCTGCTGGCACCAGACAGACTGGGCAGCACACTCCTGGCAGTGCTGGTTGAGACAGAACCCCCTGACCTGATCAGCCAACTAGGAACTCTCAAAGTACAGCCATCACATCAAGCAGATTGACAACATCATGTATTAAACAGACCAAAACTGTATGAATTAATTATACAACATTGCAGCAGCTTGTACACAGAGTTACTGAGCTACAGATCATGGCAGGAATGAGAACAGTTGATCTGGTGGTATTTACTGGACCTTATCTATATTTTTATAATACTGATAAATATTTAGAATTTTAAAAAAACCCCTTTTGTTTCCACTGGTTACTAATAATTCTGACATTTTGGCCTTGGCCTTCTCATTTTTTCCATCCCACAGGAATTTTCTTCTGTAGCAGATATCATTGACCACTTCCAAAGAACACCACTTCTTCTGATTGATGGAAAAGACAGAGGTTCAAGAAACCAGTGCATGTTAAAATATGCTGCAGGACGTATTTAAATGAAACCTTAGAGAAGATCACATATGGTACTGAAGCCTATTGAAGTTTGTAAACTTCAAGATATTTCCCTTTTCAGCAAACTAAAATCATGAAGTCATTAAAATTCATAATTTCAAAGAAAAAGGACTCTGTTATTTTTAAATTATTACTTAAATACAGTACTCTACAAATATAAATTTTCTACAAAGTGTTTATTACTGTCCACTAATCATATGGCACATGATAATTTTTTATCTTCCAAGATATGTATATCCTCTTGAAATTATTTCCACACCAAATTTGGTGAACCTTCAATAAATATCAGCACAAGTCTGCTTTCATAGGAGATCTTTTTTTTGGATCAGAATTGCAGCAGCAATTTTGTTCTTTGAAGTGATACTGAGTGATTGTCAAAGCTGAGGAGTAGACAAAAGACAATAAGAGCCAATTTTTTCCCCAAAAAATCTAACTATGCTTACTTTTGTGAAACATTGATAGTCCATCTTGGATCTGAATGACTCCAGGTGGCACCAAAACCTCCAGCCCTGGAAATGCAGGTGCCTGTCAGGATCTGGGTCTGGGTTTTTCAGCTGTGAAATTGTGTGTACACACTTGTCCAGGAGAGCACCACACCTGCAGACAGCACATCCTCCCTGCTGTGCCCCTGAGGATTCCATGCCTCAGCCCACAGCTGGAGTTTTGTATCTCCTGGAATTCTCTAACCTCACCCAAAATGAAGCTTCTCTCCACACAGACCTCTCTTCAGTTGTGTCTTTTGACTGAATCAAGCAATGACATTTTTACACAACTCTCATCATGTGATCCTTAAGTGGCAGAACCCCCAAATCTCTTAGAAAGCACACACAGTCAGGCCAAATTTAGTTCCTCTTGCACAACTGCTTTCAGTTTTACTGTATTTTTAAAAGAAAAAGGAACATTCTCAGTTCAAAGATACAAGTTGCAGCTGAGGACTACTGAAGCATCTTGTAACAAGAGTTTTTCCCTCACTTTTGTTAAGTGGGATTTATCCAACCCATTGCCTCAAGTTTCAATTTCCTTTGTGTTCTGACAAGACCTTGGTTTGATAATTATGACAGACTTTGCCAGGCTTCTCCTTTAAAGCTATTTGTGTCTATATCAGTTAAAACACTGGAACCAAAATTCAAGGTAGAAAACACCTTCCATACAATCTCTAAAGCTTCCCAGATAACATAACTTCATAAACATTTTTACTTATAGAGGTATGTTTTGTAAATGTTCCTTTCTAAGATGTTTAGCAAAGTAGGCAAAGTTCATTTCTATGCAACTATGAGTCCAAAAATAAAGATGAAAAATAAAATTTAAAAAAATTCTTCAGCTGACAAAAGCTGCTTCTAGCCCCATATTTTTAAAAACTCACTGCTAATCTGGTGAAAGAAAAGTCAGTTCTAATTTATCTTTTTCAAAAAATGTTAAAATTAAGAACAACATCCCCCATATCACCACTGACTCTTGTAAGGTGTAATTCTATTCCATTCTCCTTCCTTGAAAAATCTGACAATGCAGAAACACCTCCTATGGAATTGTCTTTTATTGATTTTAAATCATCTCACCAGTGAAAGAAAAATAAAATACAAACCAGCATAACAAATTCTAACACTGCATATTTTTAAAAGTAGAATAAATCTTCATTTGATTATTCAGATAAATATATTTGGTATAAGAATAAAAATACATCTCAACATTCAAACATGTCCACAAATAAAGTATGATTGAATGTTAATAGTAATGAACTACTTTAAAATTGTGGCTGTGCAAATTTTGGGCCAAGAAGATTTCAGGATAGAGTATTTCAGCCACCAAATCCTCCCTATTTTTGTAACTAGTTGTGTTAGAGAGTTGTTACAGAAACTGGAATGAAAAGTACTTTTGGTTTGCCAAGGCTCTTTGGCCCCTTCCTCAGCACCATTTTTAAGACAAGGAAGGTGGCTCAAAACACAAGTTGCAGTTCCTCCTTCACTGACAGTTTCTTACCCAATTTCTCTGAGCACAACTGAGAGAAGAGAACAATGACTTGCAGTAAATTTCAAATCTTTTGCTACTGTTCCAACACAGTTTTGTTTAAAATTAGAAAACCATGTGAAAAACTTCATGCCCAGTTTCCTGACCTTTTAAATTAATTACATCAGTTCTTCCAGCTCTAGTGGGCTTAATTTGGGAAATGTGGGTTGAAAAACCCCTCTCAGAACAAATAACCTACTTTTTTTTCCCCATTCCACATGTTTAGCTTGAAATAAAAATAGTCTAACTGCAGGAAACCATGCTATCATTGTACAGTTCAAACTTAATTAAAAGATAGAAGATGAAGAAGAAAGAAGAAGGAGAAGAAGCAGCTTCAGCAGTATTAATAGAAGACATTACATGAAAATGGATGCTACTTAATCTGTCAAACTCCAGGTCTTTTCTTCAGCTTCTCTTAAATCTTTGGCCTTCTCAGGATGGTTGAAATTCAAGATAAGGTCACAGAGGAGGAGCTGGCTTTCTGCTGGAAGACGAAGGGCAGTGCATGAGCATGGTATTTATTGAGGGACAGTCAGTGGTGACCTACACACAGCCTTGCTTTAGTGGCCATCTATTGACTCATCCAAAGAGTGGAAGCATTGCCTTGTTTCACTCACTTTGAGATGGTTACATTCAGGTTGGTGTCAGTGGTGACCTACAGCATTTTTTTAGTGGCCATCTATTGACTCATCCAAAGAGTGGAAGGGTTGCCTTCTTTCACTCACTTTGAGGTGGTTACATTCAGGTTGGTGTTAGAGTATTGGGAATATTTGCATTAGAAGACTCTCAGTGATCCTACAAAGGAATGACTCTGACCACCTCACAGGTGTTTCCCATGGTTAACTAACACGATTCCATTGCTCTGTAACTACTGTATCACTAATTTTTCAAAACACAAGAGCAAATCTTTGCTTCATTACATTAAACCCCCATTGCCTGACATAGAAAACCAGGCCATTCACAACTGCACACTCTCAGAACAATGTCTTAAACAGCTTATTGTTTAATTAGATGGTGAGGTCAGAATTACCATTTATTTTCTTCAACTCACTGGACATTGTGTCAACATTTTTAATCACAGCCTCAAGGTTAAACTGCCCATCAGAATTTTTGATCACCTGTATGAAATAAGAACACAACGTGACTGGCAGGGTATGTATGATTCATAAACTCATTGATCCAGATAATCACAATACTCATGAAGTTTTTTCTTTCATTTTCTTAAATAATATTTTAACTAAAACTTCCTCCAGTTCATAATTATCCACTTGGACATGGCAAATTACAACCATGAAAGGTTGTACTTCACCATGGAAGGTGAGTACTAAACACTCAGGGTTGGGGGTTTTTTCTGTCACTTTTTTCTTATATAAACAACGACAATGAAATTAATGATATCTACATTTTCCTCTTTTCATATTTGTTTCATGTTTGTTTTCAACCAAGCTGTTCCTACAGAATCGAAAATTAATTGACAATAATCATCGAGCCACAAGATGGAGCTACAGCGACACTAACGTGAGGAACACACCAGGTCACTATGAGAATTGAGTGTTAATGACCCTGCCAAAACATGCCCTGAAACATTTGTAATTAGTTTATAATCAATGTCTTCTTGTCTACTTTAGAAATCATATTCCCTGCCTTTAACATTCAATTAAAAAACAATCAAAATCTAGAGAAAATTAAAACTAGAAACTGATTGAAATGAAGTACAATTTGAATTTTCAAATGTGTACTATACTCCTTTCTAGGAATTTCTTTCCCTTATAAAAATTTTAAAGAGAAGTACACATAGCACAATTTCTGGCCTAGTTATAAACTCTCTACTTATCATTCAGAAATTCTAAAAATAAAATCTAGAAAAACTCTGTGTTATTCATAAATGATGTTCCTTATATAGAAAACCTCAGCACATTAAGAAGCGTGACCAAAAAAATTAACATACACTTAACACAGATTCTTTGTCTGAGTCTGTCTTCCCTTCAGACAGTGGTTTTATGTTGTGTTCATCAGTCAGGGACAAGGATCCTAAAAAGACAACCCCCAAATTATTAAAAATTAGTAAGTATAAAATATATTATCATTTAAAAATATAATAACTAGGCCTTATTTTCATTCGTGCCATTTGAAAATAGTGCCTAAGAGCTCAAACAGTTTTAATTCTTAAGGAAGAATCAAAAAACATGGATTTTATTTATTTTAGTTTCTTTTAGCAATAGTGTTTCAGAATTTTTTCAGGAGTTCGGTGTGGAATTACTAACAGAGAATAAGTGTATGTGTAATGGCGATGAAGAATTCCTCAAACATATTACTGTATTTTTTAATTGAAAACTTTCAGAGAGATCTAAAAAGGCATTGCAATTGTTTTCTAACATGAAGTTATGGAAGGAAAATCTAAAGCACACACAAAAAAAGCCAAGTGTTGATTGTCTGGTGTGGTGCCTCTCCCCCCCACCCCAACTCCTCTTCCCAGGCCACACCATGATCCGAGGTTCTCTAAGAGACCTTCAAACACTCTTTTGGCACTGTCTGCTGGGCAGTAACAGAGCTGAGATTCAATACCAGATCCCTGGCCTTGTTCTTCCTCCATTCTTCCTGCTTGTTTCTCCTTACAGCTCAGAACACCTTCGGGCAAGCTGAAGTGTGTGACAGTCACTGGAAAGCTGTTTCAATATCAAAAAAGGGGAAAAAAAAAAGGGTTTATTTCACCCTGGGGTGTTTTCAGGAGTGCAGTGACATTGGGAAGAGGGTGCTCAGTGTGGGATCCACCCAGGTGCTGCCCTGGAGGGAAGCCTGCTGAGATAAGGAGGTTGCACACCTCCCTTACAAGACCCCTTTGGAGGTAGCAAACTTTAGGTGATAGCGAGAGAAACTAGGCCCACAATCCTCTGGAAGATTTTATGTAGATCCTTTGTAACCCATTGGTTTGTACCCCCTCACACCCACCCCTGGTGTCCCTGTATCTGCCCCTAGAAGGGGGGAGTTCTGTCCCTGCTTCCCTTTGCTGGGTACTAGATAATAAAGCTGCCTCCTGCAGAACTGCCGCACAGACCCCTCCTCTCTCTCCCCGGCCCCGCCTGGGGTGTCCTCGCAGGGCAAGAGCTGAAATCCCTGCCACGCTGAATCACTGAAGCCAGCTGAGGCAGGCTCCCCTGCAGAGAGGAACCCTGCTGGCTGAGGGGACACTGTACTGGGAGTTTGTCTCTTGCCAGGCACACTCTCTGGATTGGCTTCCTGGGTCTGAGCCACAGACCCCAAGCCAGCGGCAAGAGCTCAGCTCTAGGGCAGACAATCAGTGCATCCCCCTTTGAGTGCCCTCCAAAAAGACTCTCAGTGAGGGCACAGCTCCCTTGGGCTCCTGTGGGTCACTGCCCTGCACAGGATGAAGCTCCTGCACAGGAGAGAGTCCTCCACAACTTCCCCAACGTGAGCTGTAAAATGGTTTTTCTTGGAAGGCACCATAGAGGTCATTGGTCCCAACCTCCTGCCATGGGAAGGAAACACCTTCCACTAGACCAGGCTGCTTCAAGCCCTGTCCAACCTGGCCTGGAACACTGGCAGGTGCTGCTTTAGGCAGCTCTTTCCCCCAGCATGGAGGTCACTGCTCTTAATACAGCCAAGGTGAGCTGGTCCTCACTGCCAGCAGCCCCCCCCAGCAGGAGGATGTGCAGACCCCACACACAGGCAGCCCCAGGGCTTCGCTGCCTCCTGCTTCTCTCAGCAAGGAAAGCCCCATGGTGTGGCCCTCTTCTAGGTCATGAGAGGCCAGTAGGTTGTGAGAGTCCTGAGGGAGTCACAATTTTAGGAGTGGGTGGTAAAAAGTAACTGCAAATGCTGCATGAGCTGAAGAAGAAATGGAAAACAAAGGACTGAGGTGTCAACAGGGGGTGGTGATTGGTGAATGAATTTCCTGTTGTCCTTTGAGGCCCTGCCTGTGGGAGAGCTTATTGTGTGTTGCAGCAACTAATTTATAAACAGATAGTCCTTTTTTGTCATCAGTTTAAATTCATATGGAGTAGAGCAAGTTATACTATTTGAGCAAAGCTTAATAATGAACCAAAATTCAAGGAGGCCAAGAGAGGCACTTAACTAGACAGATTTATCCATTTAGACCATGCTTAGTGTTATTTTAGCAATGAACGCTGCCCTCAGAAGCACATGCCTGACTTGAGGAGTCAACAAAACCTGCTAACAAATGACCTGAGCTTGGGAACTGCTCATTTCTTCCCCAGTGTGTGCTGTAGTACTTAAAGCCAGGGACACCAAGCAGGGCAATGTCTGTCAGCACTTTTCTTTAATTTACTGGAACCACTTTTCCTGCTGCTCAGCATTCGTCTGTGTTTTGAACTTGCTGTTTGGCACCAGTGGAGAAGGAATTACCAGCACCTCAGAGGAGAGTGGAATTATTTGGATGTGCAGCTGAGAACAGATGGACAGGGTGTGCCTGGGATGTGCTTTCATGGTATTTCTTCTTTAAAATAAAGCATTCTAAATGTGTTGGTTTGTGACTGCAGGGGAAGCTGAATTGCAACTCAGAACAGTATTTTCTGGTCTGGCACAATTAAACTGTGATTCAAAGAGAAAACATTATATGCTGCTTAGATTGTGGGGCTTTCTGGAGATGAGAAATGCAGAGCAGGAAACCCTTCACATATGCACTAATTCCTGTACTACAGTTTACAACCTCTTGCCAGCACCCCAAGGCAAACAATTTAGCTGTGCCCTTTCTGTGGGCCTCTAAGGAAATAGTCTGGCTGAAGCTGCTGATTTTGCTGGTAGAATACAAAATATAGCTGTGTACAAATGAACATGCAAGGTGGGTTTATATATCTTCTGTATACAAAAGAATCTACAAAAGTTTACATAAATATAGATACAAAAAACCAAAATGTTATCCTAGCAAGGACCTGAAAATATTTGTGTCAGTAGAAGGAGCAATTATTTGCTTCACTAACCTGTAAAGCAGAATGCTTCAACTGATAAAGCCATGTTTCTGTCAGTTTACTTTCTACATTTGGATGTTTATTCCATGTCCTATAAATAACCTATCACATTGTACTTAAATTCTTCTGTAAACTAACAGTGGAAGGAAAAATAGGATATTGTAATGACCAGAACAATTAGATTCAAATTATCTACAATAAACTGAGTTGCCAGAATTAGTTGGACAAATGAAATAGAGTGGTTCTTAAAGGCAGGGCCTTTCTAAAAATAATATTCAATAATCTGAGATATTAACCAGCAAGGTGACCAACAGTGCAGATTGTCTGTACATGGCATTTTTTTAAGAAGGGAAAAAGAGAGTAAGAGAGATTTAATTTCTACACTCAAACTTATTTGGAACTGAAGCACCTTCTGGATTTTCTCTATGAGGCAATATTTCAAACTGAAACACTGAAATTACAGGTTTAAATTATTAAGTTATACCTATTTGAGGAGCATTCTCGTAGGTGTTGCTAGCAATTTCACATCAGCATTTCAGTTTATGAGCTGTAGTTTGCTCTTTGCCTGAAGTAAACCCACAAGTTTATGTGCAAAGACACCCAGAGCTGAAGCTGGCTCTCTTTAATCATGGGCTGCTCTGGCTGTGTGTGGGACTTTAACACACAAAACCCCTCTGTCCCCAGAGGCTTTTGGAGAACACATTTGGTTATGGCAGGTGAAGCTGTTCAGACACTTTTATGAATCCCTGATAAAGACAGAATTACAACCAAACCAGTTCTCTAAGGAGGGGAGAAGATCAGAAAGACTAGAAATATATTTCAGATGCAGAATTAGGGTTATGATGTGAATCAGCAAGCACTGCAGGCAGCTAAAACAGGCAGATTCCTCTACAGAGCTGCCTTCCTCACCTCTGCAGTAAAATGACCTTGAGTATAACTTCAGGTCAAATAAAACAGTTAAATACATAACCTCTGAACAGGAGAGTTTGAAAACAAAGGATATACAAAATTGTTTTCCTGTGCAGTCAGAGATGCAGTAGAAAGAGAGAAACCATGATCTTGTATTGTATCTTATGGTTACAAAGAGGTTTTAAGGCAATTGTTCTAGTGGGAAGTAGAAAAAATATATATTGGCCTCAAAGTCAAACAATATTTTAGCAAGCAGCTTAATAAACATTAAGGAATCTGTCTTTTAAGGAAGTCATATGCCACTGCTGTAACAGATGAGACATAAGGAAATCACAGGATCACCAAGGCTGAAAGAGACCTTAAAGATCATCTAATCCTGCCATCTACCACCATAATCACCTTAAACCATATCCCCAAGTGCTAAACTTCTACTGAAAATATTACCATTTGCTGTTACTTTGAAGGCTTTAGCTTTCATAAAGAATTCCCCAGTGGGTCTAATAGGAGAGTTTAAAGTTTCAATGCATGTTATTAAACTTTCACATGAAAAGCTGTGACAAAAGAGAAACTGATTTTTTGCCATGGCCTGAGTATAAAAATTTATAATCCAGATTGCAAGGAAAGTCAAATAGAAACCAAACCAACACACACAAAATACCATGCAACCTTGACACACGACAGTAATTTCTGATAGAATAATGTATTTCATAAGCTCTGGAGCACATGTCAAATTTTAAGTGATGAAAACTGGCAAATGCTGAAGGCCAAAAAAAGCCTGACCAGATCATGGTACAAAGACAGTAAAGCCAAAGCCAGACTTTGTCTTTAAAAGTTACAAACATGGTTGAGGCAAAGAGTGGCAGGTGGAAAAGAGTGCTAAGCAAATGGCCTTGCCTTAATACATGCTTGTGAAACAGGATGAGTAAACCTTGAGTTAAAATATATATTTGTGGCACAGTGTAATGGGTGAAACCTGTTTGCTTGAGTTTTCAGCCAGAAAACTTCACGAAATTATGTAGCACATAATGTCACATTATGTTACATTATGTACCACATAATACAATTTTCTGAGGAAGTTTTAATAATACTTGATTAAGAAAATATTAAAGCACTAGTGTTACACCTACAGAATGAAAAACACTGCAGCCACAGTGTTCTTCTGCTGTGAACTTCAGTTCACAGCAGAAATGTAATTATTTTTAAACAATAAATAGCATAAACTTATGCTTTGTAGATAGTCTGGAAGGTCTCCACTCGGTGATCTGGAAAGTTTTTTATGTGTAGTAATATGGATATAAAATATGTGTAATAGGTTCTGAACTATAGCTTTTAAGTGGTTCTTAACTGTATTATTTAAGGTAATTATAGGGCCTGTTAAAGACTGGAATATTCAATAACTGAAGACAAGTGTTGTGGTGCTCCAGCTTAGGGCAAGCTGGGGATGCACTGGAGAAGTTACAAAGCAAGCATTGTTAGAAAGCCTTCAATCTGCGTTCGAGTTCTGGACCTTAGTTCTAGGTCATTACCTTGTACCCCTGTTCCCAAGGTTACCTTACCCTGAGTTCTGTTCTCCCCTTGGTTAGCCACACCCTTTCCCTGCCTCTTAGGCAGGGACTCCTCTGCCCTCTCCACCCATGTCGCTACCCCATGGGCAGAGAGACCCTGTCCCTCCCCCAAAGCACATCTTCCCCTCCAGAAAATTCTCCTTTGTTCGGTGTGCCATTGGTTGTTGTTCCTTAATCCCTCCCTTGCTAATCCCCAACTGGTTGTTTTTTTGTCAGTCATCCCCAGATCCACCCTGTACCCTTTGTTCTTTGGTTTTCATGTTCTCAGGGGGCCTCGGGCAGCCCCCCCAGCGTCAGACAAGTGCACATCTAATGCTAATACAGATGGAATTGTATGCTGAAACTGCTTAGTTGCTATAAATATCTTTTATGCAAAAATAATGGTATATTTCCTGCAGGTCATTCATGTATAACATTTGTGCTGCTCAATTTTTTAGAAAAGTGAGGTAACTAAGTGCAGAGTTTTTTGAAAGAGGGACAGTAAATATCAATTATGTTCTGGTGGGATCATTTGGACAACTCATTATAAATGTTATTTTTAGAGGACTTTTGGGAGATTCACAAATATTTTTGCTTTCTTCATAGCCCATATAGCATGGAAAGGGAGAGCTACTGGTGAAAGCTTGGCATGCAAATTCTGAGCCACTGGAACTTGCAACGGTTTTTAAAGTGAAGTTCAGATACATTCACAAGTGGAGTGTAAGATTTTCAAGAAGCATTTAGAAATTTTTCATGCTTTCTGGAGTTCACAATAGAAGTGATTTCTGATGCTATTAAATATTTTTCCAGCTCATAATAAACCCACTGAAATGACACAGGGCTTGACAGCAATGGTGAACATTTACTTGTTCACAAGCAGCTGTTTAAAGCCATAGAACTGTGTCTGCTTCTAGTTCTCAGACCACATCTACTGCTTTACATCCTTTCACACCAAATGCCATTTAGAAATATTTTGTTCATCCACCCAGGGAAAGTAACTTCATAAAGCAAGGAGTTGTGAAATAGTCTCCAGACCCTAAGAAACCAGTGAATCCAGTTTGCCTCTTGGAAAATGTGGAGTCCTTTTGACTGAGATGACATTGCTTGCAGACATTTCACCAGAGCTATTTTATCTTCCTATATTTTCATAGCAGTAACAACAAGTGCCTGAAATACTGCAGAGAGAAAGAAGGGAGTGCTAATACCAGTAAGTCAGGTTTATAATTTGCTACACTGAAAATTATCCCTTCTTCATTTAAATGAATTTAATACCATAAACTGTAATGGTTAGAGACACGATGTAGATATTACAGCTTCTATTAGCTGATTCTGTTGGAATTATCCATATTATTTTTCATTTGCCAGCTTGCACACATTACTATACGAAATGCCCTATAAACATTAGAGGTACAGAAATGAGAACTAAACAGCAGAATTTAATTCTACTCAGAGAAATGGTGTGATCACTTTGAAATACAGGTTTGATTACTTTTGTTGCTTTCTTAGAGGACTTCTTTTTGATTAACTCATGAAATGGCCAGGAGGAGGCACAACAAAACATCCTGAATCAGTTACTGTCTTGGCTGTTTGAACGGACATTTCCCTGTAACTATGGCTTTTTACAAATTATTATTTCCTAAATAAAGACTTCACTCTTGCAACACTGTTCATACTTTATAAATACAACTGTGTCACAAATTCCACCTAACACACCCTCAGTATTACAGTCTCTGAAGGATGGAACTGGAGAGCAACAAGAGAGAAGCCACTAGATGCCCTCCTTCCCACAATCAAAGCGTGTTAGGCAAAGGAAGGGGAAAGCTGCCACATGCTTGCCTGGTGCTTCAGCCTGAATGTGAAGATGACAAGTATCTAATAGATGTCAGATAATTAATGCCACTGTCTTAAAAGCATATTGTGTTAGCTTCCCCCTCAGGGAGCCTGTGATCCCAGGGGGAAGGCTGTAGCAAGGGGAAGGAATACAAACACTCTAAGAAGTTGCTCACACTCTGTACTGTCAGAGTGATTATTGCTCCCAGTGCTGTCCACAGCAGGGGATTGGGGCATATTCAAACAATTCAAAAGGAAGCCTTTTCCCTTCTGCTGACTACAGTGACAGCTGAGCCACAGTGAGAGCTGGACCTCTTCCTACTGAAGTTCACCAGTCTTCAGCTCTGGCTTGTGCATTTATCTTGTGGAAAACCTGATGTCTGCATGTCCTGGCTGTGCCTGTGTCTGCACAAAAGCCACTAGGTGTGTACCTGGCTGAGCTGCCATGCTGGATGTGCAGACGTGGAACAGTTCCCTTGTGTTCTGACACAAACAAGCAAACTGAAATACTGGAGTTTGTTCAGATTCTTGTAGCAGAAGGGAGAATGTGTGAAATCAGTTATTTCAGCTGGAATTTAACAGCTTTTCAACTGGAAGAAAGACTGCTCTGGAATAGCTATGACGGAAGTGAATCAGTTATTAGCTGTGATCATTTTGTGGCAGCTACTTAGCCTCAAAGACTAAGACCTGTCACTGTCTCACTGTCCCTGGAGGGATTTAACAGACATGTGGATGTGGCTCTTGGGGACATGGTTTAGTGGTGGCCTTGCCAGAGCTGGGGGAATGGTTTCACTTGATGGTGTTAGAATTTTTTCCTTCCTAAACAATTCTGTGACTCTACATTTTCAAAATTGGGAATCAGGACCTTCTCTCTGTTGCTTCACCAAACTTGGTTCACAGCTAAGAAATCCAATAAATTATGCTTCTTTTCAGGGTCTGTCCTGTTCAGATAAATTTTACATATATACCATTACTTTCATTTTTTTATCTAATAAAAAGAATTTAAAATATACTATGAAACTGTATGAGAAAAAGTAACTCAAAACTCATCAAGAAGACAAAAATAAGAATTTGGAAGACTATTCCAGGAACAGGTCTGACAATTGATAATTTCTCTTGTAAACTCTAAATGGGTGAAATCTCTTATGACATTACTAGATTTCTTTGGAACCACACAGAAATAATTTTATGACAAATTGGGCACATTTAAATGCAGCAAAACGTCTGCAGTTATACACAATTCCCATTTCTGTGCATTTTGATATATTAACAGTGACATTTAACCAGAGAAATATTTCACAACCCTTTTTTATTGTGCTCATTTTTCAAGAAGTTTGGAAGCCAGATAAATCATGGAGAGGGTCTGTGTAATTTGGTTATCAGGCTGATGCTGCAGACATGCTGGAACAGCACCAGGGCACAAAGAAATAGGAGGTGCTTCCCCTTCCCAAAAATAACACAGGAGCTGGATTTAGTGGTAAATAAAAGGAGTCTGAACCCTAACACTTTCAAATGGCCTGAACAAGAAATAGCACCAAATATAAATTTCACAAAGTGGAGTGTGGCTGTCAGGAGTTGGTAACAGCTGACAGTGTACTTGCCTTATGAATCCAGGCACCCTTTCAGTGCCCTCACCTCCTTGTTTCCCTGCTCATGATGGATCTGTGATCCTTCCAGCAGGGTGAGAAACAGATTCCAGACATTATCAGGTACAAGGTGAGGCATGTTTGCCATGCTAGCTGCCTCTCTGCTTTCTGTGCCTATGCCAGCTGTGTGCTGACACCAATAAACCCACAAAATGTGTTTTCTGCTGGAGGCACTACACAGCTGACATCAAGAAAAGGTTTAATAAAAGCTTTTTCTTCAGGTTCAAATCCAGAGCTAATTAATACTTACACACTGTACCTTCTACCCTCATCACAGATAGTCTAAAATCCAGACTGTCTGGATCCCATGCAGAATTGCATATTATATAAGTGCTTGCAATCAAAATATCCTATTGCAGCCCAGCAGATGCTTTAGCTGCCCCTCAGCAGCAGACAAGATAATTTCCTGGACTTTTATAAACATACATTGCAAGGCTTTCTCCCTTGACACCCCAGCTATACTTTCTGGAAGTGTGGCAAAATATTTAAATAAAAGAGTGCTCTGTTTGCTGTCTCTTGCAGCCAGGCAAGACTTGATTCCCAGAATTAGTTTGCTCAGCTGCAACCCTGAGCAGCAGCAGGAATGAACTCCCTGGTGGGGTCAGTCAGCATTGCTGAGAGCACATCCCAAAAGAGTGCATGTCCCTGTGGAGCTGTGCACCCTGGACATTTGCAGATCCAGGTGCTCTGATGTGCCTGCAAGGACTGAAATTACCTGGCCAAAATTCTCCCCTTTTCTGCTTGGCTCCCACTGAAGGTGCAGAAACATCCCTGTGGCAAAGAGCTGTGGGTTCAGCCAGAGACAATGTGTTTACAAAGCACTGGATTAGGCTCTGTACAAACCAAGAAAATTAAAATGGCCTGTGGAATGTGGAGCTTTGTGAGAGAATTTAAGAGGTTATTTTTGTTCCTACCTTCCTCCAGAACTGGAGGAATTTGATATAGAGCAGTTAGTTTAACTTTGGAGAATTCATGCACATTCACAGATAACATTACTTGACAGGTATTACACCAATTTCCTAATCCATTCACTTTATTCCTCTGCACAGTCCTCAGAAGGAATGAAATAAAGTGGGATTATTTCTTAAGGCTTAATACTGCTTAATATCTCTTTTGACATGTCTGGGACATGTAAATCACTATAAATTTCCTTCCAAAGTTAAATGAGATATACTGAAATTAAGCAAAAGGGAAATGGTAAAAATATTCTGACATTAATTGCCAATTTATGCTCAACAGTGCAGGTTTTTTATTGCTGAGAGTTGTAAGAGATAACTTAAATAAGGAACCCATGAAATTGAAAACTTCTTTACTTGTGTAAATATTCACTTCTTCTGAGTATACTTGTCTCAATATTTTATTCACAAAACCCCTCCTGTAATTTTCATTTTAATTAATATTCTTCAAAAGATATTTACTTTGAATTTACACTCTTGCAGTGGAGATAATAAGAAAAATGAGCAGCTACAAAATAAACTGTTCACTGCTGGTCAGGCTCCTTGTCCATGGTTGTAATTAATCTGCAGGTTTTTGTTACAGAACTGCAGAGGTTGCTGTGCCTCAGAAGGAGACCTAGAGGGATCCTAAGGAGCTGTCTGTGAACTAAATCCATGAGAGCACAAAAATGTTATTCAATTGGAAGTACAAAATTTTTCTTAGTGAGGATTTGAATACAACAAAAGCTTGGCCTTGGAGGGTTCAAGTCCAGTGTCACTTCAGCAACCCAACAGTAAAAATCATTGTATGACTCTAAAATTAGGAAGAAAGAAAGCAGGGACAACAAGATCACAGAATAAAAGGGCTCTGCTTAGATAATTACTTTGGTCTGGTACATATCCCTTAGTAATATACATAACTTTTATGCCTTATCATCTGATCATGACTTGTGGTCTTTGGTTGATAACAACAACTGATCACTGAACTTTAGGATCATTTTGCTGTTGCTGCTCTGTGCTCATCCTGACCCCACCTTAGTACTTAAAGGAAAAAATGGGGCTCCACTAAAAGTCATAAGAGCATTTATTTTCTGGAGAGATGGTGGCATTTTACTGCCCAAGCTTTTTATGACACCTAGGTTATATTGCTTCAGTACCTGCTTTTTACAGCTTTCTCCTCTAGCAAGAACTTTCAGTGTAAATGTGTAAGAAATGTTCATAAAGAATCACAAAGAGAGGAATCTGGAAGTGTAAAATCCTACTCTGACTTACTTCAATCATCAAATCCCATCAGGGGAATGTACATTTTGTACATGTAACAATTCTAGCCCATCTTGAAAATCAACCTTTGGGGAAGCAAAAATTCATCAGCTCTCTGGTACTCAGTGCTTTATAAACTGCTCATTGGGTTTACTCTCAAGAAGGCCATCTTTTAACTGTTACAAGTTTGGTTCTGACAATTGTACCACTGAACAATAAAAGTGCCACAAAAAGATTCACAAATACAAGTATGCAGTCATTCCAAAATCAGAAGGTCAAAATACTTCACCAAAGTGATTAATATAAAGTTGTTTTATCACCCTTTTCTTAACAGTTTCTCTGACACAAAGGCCTATCAGCTGCTGAGCATTGCTGGGCAGCCTGGCCTTAGTCACTTTTTGTAAAAGCTACCAGAAGCAACTTTCATGTCATTATTCATTAACACTTTGATCACATTAGCAAGGACTTGTTGGCAACTGCTGGTGCAATAAAATATATTTTAAATGCTTTGGATGTAGAGTCTACTGTGCCCAACCAGGCTGGCATTGCCCACTCCTGAAAAGTGTTGCATGATTTACCACTTAGCTTGGGCACTCTTGTTTGATTAAATCTCTCTTTCCTTGCTGCTGGGAAGCAGAATTGGCAGCAACAAAGCATCTTTAATATTCTGTGTAGTGCAGCTCTAGAGGTCTTTGAATACATAAGTTCAAATTTTGGTTTAAAAGCTCCCTAAATTTGATTTTACTTGGCTGCAAATAGGCAACCTGAAAGTGAGCAAGTAAAATATTACAGCTGATGAAGAAAAAATTTAAATTCCCACTTACCAATGCACTTCAGTCTAAGGTAGAGCTCGACTGCAAGTCACTGGAGCATTCCCACCTTGTCTCTGTAGAGCTGCCAGATTA
>VZTN01012070.1:50257-122838 GCA_013400515.1 Erpornis zantholeuca
GATATAATATATAATAATATATAATAATATAATATATAATAATATATGATTATTAACAATTAGCAATTCCAGTGCTCCTCTTCATTTGTCTAAGCCTTGATGGTGTCACCAATAAATGGAAGCACTTTGGACCTGACTGTTTAGGTCTTCACTGGACTGCATGTGACACTATTCACTCCAACAGTGTCATGTGGATAGCTGTGCAAGCAGTGAGATTTTGGTCTTTTCCACAACTAAGAGGGGAAAAAGAAAAGCTTTATTCATTAAAATGACAGATTTCCCAAGCAGGCAATTAGAACAATGAAAAGCAAGGCACATTTCATAAAAACCCACATGCAAACAAAATGCTTTGTCTCAAAAATTGTTGAACTGAAACTTTGCCAAAGTGTGGACATTTTTTCCAAACTGAAGTAGCTGCTGCAAGGACAGCAACACCAGCGACCTTAACAAACTTTGAGGTGGAGCAAGGTTGTTAGCAGGAACATACTGGTAAAATGCTGCGGAGCTGAAACCTTATCTCACATTTTCCCCACCTTGTATTATCTCCAGGGTTGTGTCTAGTACAGTCAGATCTAAGCTACTGGATTTTTTTCCAGATAAACATCCTCCTGAGGACTTAGAATGGATCACAGAATGGTTTGGGTTGGAAGGGACCTTAGAGATCATCTTGTACCAGTCCCCTACCATGGGCAGGGACACCTTTCACTATCCCAGGTTGCTCCAAGCCCCATCCAAGCTGGCCTTGGACACTTCTAGAGATGGAGCAGCCACAGCTTCTCTGGGTACTCTGTGCCAGGCCTTGGCACCCTCACAGGGAAAAATTTCTTCCTAAAACTTCAGATGTTTCTGGAAAATGTGGTTATTTTATTTTTATGCTACAATTTCTTCCTTTCCTTATGATGTTTCCTGGCTGGTTTTCCTGAAGTTTTTGTAATGATATTTGTAAGGAAGCACTTGATAAGGACTTACTACTCTGTCTTATTAAATAAGTTTGAGAATTTAGGGTTTACTCTGAAGAATAAATGAGTATTTTCAACTAACCAGAGTGGAACCCCAGTAGTTACACACAGCAGAATGCAGAGGTACTTGCCCAGACATCAGCTGGAAAACGAACCATGACCTTACTTCTTCACAAATTAAAACATTTGAATTTTTCTGAGCATTTTGCTTTTGAAAGAAGGAAGATGCAATAAATAAACAACTCCCTCTTTGTCAGTCTGAACAGATTGTTTAGGACTCAGCGATGAGGGGACCAGGCAGTCATGTGATCATTTGCAACAACAAAGCAGAAGCAATGCCAGACACTTTTTTCACTTCTAACACACTTCTATAACGCTTCTAACACACCTTGTTGGAAGCTACAGAGCCCTCCCTTCCCCACTCTGACTTTGCCATGATGATGAAATACTGCCAGGACTTATCCAGCTCAATCAATAAGATTCTTTTGGTGCCTACTCTGCCAACACTTTGACAAGCTGGGGTAGGAAAAAAGGCCATGACTTGGATGGATATAATTTCTTCTTCAAAGGTCATTATGGTTAGTTTCCTTCTGCTGTAACCCTGTGGTGTGGTCACAGGTGAAGTGACAACAGGGCAGGATTGGGGGACTGCAGGAGGAAGTGGCTTTTTAATCTTTTCAAGCAGGCACTAATTGATTTAGCTTGGCCTGAAAGACAGACTGGGTGAGGAAGCAGAAGACTGTGCCTACTTTATAAAAGAGAAGATAAAATATTTATGATGAGATCTTTCTTTCTTTCTTTCTTTCTTTCTTTCTTTCTTTCTTTCTTTCTTTCTTTCTTTCTTTCTTTCTTTCTTTCTTTCTTTCTTTCTTTCTTTCTTTCTTTCTTTCTTTCTTTCTTTCTTTCTTTCTTTCTTTCTTTCTTNTCCTCCCTTCCTTCCTTCCTCCCCCATTATTAGCATTATGGGAGGTTTAGTCTGGATTTCTGTCCTCCTCACAATTTAGGATGTTCAGGTAAGGAGTTTCTATTCACTGTAACAGGAACCTTCCATACTCTGCACTCAGGAAGTTCTTCCACAGGTTCAAGGTTACAGCAACATTTGCAGGCTGATTTCTGAGGTGTGTTCTGATCCAGGAACTGCACAAGTGCCATCACAAACCACTTTAAGGGGATGCTGGTAATGTGATTGAGGCACAGTAAGGGGGTGGCTGTTACATTGATTTTTCTTTAACTATTTCAATTTCAAGGAACACATGGA
This sequence comes from Erpornis zantholeuca, assembly GCA_013400515.1. Taxonomy (NCBI): domain Eukaryota; kingdom Metazoa; phylum Chordata; class Aves; order Passeriformes; family Timaliidae; genus Erpornis; species Erpornis zantholeuca. Next base: position 52,475 of record VZTN01012070.1, read on the forward strand.
AGAGAATTCTGATTTTGCTGTTGCTGTTGTTTTATAGCTCTCTGTACTACATAAACTCAAAGGAATGAAAATGTGCTGTATACTTTTCTCATGCTCAACTCTACCCAGATCCCAGATGCTGTTTAAAAGAAGACTTCCAAAACTGCAGGAGGGGATCTGTTGTTTCTCAACTATTTCCTCATCTCACATGCTCAGAGACATAACCTGATGTGAATTTGTGACGCATTTCCATTTAGGAACTCTTACTCATCAGGATTTATCGTTGCAGCTCAGTTTCTGCCTGTGTCTCCTCAGGAAGACTATTAATTTTTTTCATTGCAAATGGGTTGTCTGGGATAAATACCTGACTCTTACTTTGTAGGCAGGGAAGGTCAATAACAACCTTTATAGAATCTCTCCATAAAAGGTGACAATAAATAACAGTTTAACCTCTAATCTATATTAACAGACTACCTTTATTTATTGTTTGACTTGTGCAGAGACAAAGACAGGTAATCCTAAAGCAGCAGTCATAATCCAAGGTAATGACCTTCTTTTACAAGAATGAGCAGAACCCATTTCACTTCAGCATCATGCACGGGGCTATTTTGCAAAGAAACACTGTGTGTTAGTTGTTGAAACTTTTTCATGCATTCCCCGAAACAAACTACACTATTCGGAGTATTTTCTTCTCTGTGCAGTAAATAAAGTCTTCCATGTTGACAATGCTAATATTATATTTTAAAATATATTTGCATTTGTGTTTTTTTGTCATTTTTTATTGCATTTTATAAATCCCAGAGCGGAGACCCACTAAGCTCAGTTTGAGAAGGCCTCGTTTCTTGGGATAGCATCATGCAGTGACAGAGGTGCTCAGGTGGGATTTCAGTGTGGTTTACTGGCTGGATCTGTGGGGATCTTATTTCAACCAGAACCGTGGATAGGAGTTCGGAGTACAATCCAAGAAGGTTAATTTTAAGTGGCTTTTAAAATGGAATGATTTCATATGAATGATTTTCAAGGGTAAATATTCATAATGCAAAGTAATCTCAATGTATTTTAGTCTAATTAGTGCATTAAACTATTAAATAACCATGGGAAAGATGGGAAGGGGGAGCAAGAAAATTTTATAACTACTTGTAATTCTGGGATATAGCAAAGCCACTGTGGCATTTGGGGGACAGAATAAGAAATTACTAGTAAACGTATTTAAGTGATGCAATTTTTTGTTCCATCCAATAAATATTTTCTAATGCACGAAAAAATATACATAATTAAGTTGTTTTCACTTACTTTTATATTTCAGTAATGCACGAGACAGGTGGCTGGAAAATGCTCTTCAACCTTAAATCACGTACCTAGAAATAAGAAGATAGATTTTATTTACAGAAAAATATCTGCTCGCTATTTAATTTGTTCTTAAAATACATCCTCTTGGTTTAAGAACAAGATCATTCAATTCATTTTTTAGTCTCTTTTTTCAGTAAGTGAAAGAATCAATTTCTAGCTGATTTTTAAAGACTTTTTCTTCCTCTTCCTACTTTATGAAGCCCGTTTGTAACAATAAATGGCAAAAATCTCTCACATGAAGAAACTGAGGCGGAGGTTGAAGGAATATTAGAGTTGCAATTATGTGAGAGGGGCTTCCTGAAGGTACTAAATGTAAAGTAAATGAAAGTACTGGAATGTTCCTGAGTGTAACTGAATGTAAATCCTAGGACAGTTTGCCTCGTCTTAGTGTAGGAAATAGGGAAAGAAAACCACAGCAGTTCTGAGAATGGAAGATTTTAATTTTCCTTTCAGTTACTGAAGGAGTTTGATAGCAGTTCTGTAAATGTACAGAGCATGTTTTTTTTTTGACTTATTCTGATTGATAAGAAGTTGCAATAGACCTGCTCAGCACTGTGGGAAAGGTCAGCAGCAATTTTTGAAAATAAGGCCTTGGAAACACATTGGCCTTCCAAAATAGTCATCAAAAATGGCCAATCTTATTTCCCTCCATTTCTGGCTTGGCAATTTAGCTTTCTGATTCTCCCATTTTCAATATGTGCAGTATTGTGTGGATCCATTCTAATAAATTCCATTACTTGGAGCAATGAGGTTGAGCATGATTCAAATCCTGAATTAAATGCAAATCTAGCAGCAGAAAAATGGATTTAGTGGTATGATAGGATTTGCAATATAAATATATTGCATTAAATATAAAGTTTAATTAAGTGAAAGAAATAGATATTGTAAAGACTGGCAGTCAAGCTAGGATTGTATCTGTGACTAATTAAATGTGTGCACTGAGAACAGTGTGGAGATCACACACTGGTGCCTTTGGAAGCAACATACAGCTGCCTTTGTAAATTTTTTACTCAATTTTGGACAAATGGTCAACTGGAAGAACCTCAGCAGAAGACAGATGTCCTTTTTTCATGGTCAGCAATGTTGGTTTTGATACCCCAAGCATTTAATCCTGTGATTGAAATTGTGAAGTCTTTCTCCTGAATGGATTTACTGCAGGACTATTGCATTGTTTCTTTGAACTTCCAAACAGAAGAAGAAGAGATTCCAAATCATATCAGCATCCAGATAAGTACAATCTTAATTGCAATATCAATATGGAACAACTTCAAAGCTTTATGGCTGTACAGTCCTTTGTGCTGACATGTGGCTCAGAGCAACACACAGAGGAGTTGGGCTGTGAACCCAGGACAATCCTCCTACATTTCTGCTCAGTGATGATTCTTAGTTGCAGGGGGGCAAAAATGATGTTGCTATTTTCCTATTCTTTTGATGTTTTTTCCCTTTTGGGGGAATACATACACAAGGGAATTCAAATAATTAATTGATGTCTAGAAACACTGGAAGACCATTGTGGTGTCTTTTCATTGCAAGTCCATAAATCCCATAGATATGGAAAATATACCCCTGAGGAAACAAGTGTCCCATATCCTTCATGCCAAATAACTTTCTCGACAACTTGACAACATCTGCCAAACAAGATTTTGGCAATAGAATTCTTTAAAAGGCAATTTCTAAGGCTAAAAATTTTAAACTAGTTGATTTTCTTAAAAGAAGTATTTGTAGCAACTAGGAAGTAAGGGAACAGGAGGGAAAAGGTTTCTTCTGTATGAATCCCTTTGTTTCATTGATGACAAAGGGAAGTGAGTGCAGGTAGATTTTAGTTGCTGTGATTGCACACAAACAGCACCTGCCTCCCTTTGCCACAACCATAAGATAACTGGAGACAAAAAATATAATTGCTCAACATTTTTGGAATCCATAACAGGCCATGAGTAAATACTGCTCTCCTCTAATTTAAACTCCATGAGACCCACATACTTGGATTTAAGTGCAATTTCAAAGCTTTGAATTTAGCTCATCTCTCTTCTAAGTAATTCTGGAAAATATACTTTCTTTCATGATTCTTCTCAAGTAGAAATAGATACTGAAATCAAAACTTACTCATGACTCCTTTGTCCTGGGAAGGGCAAGGGAAGGCAAGATTCTGCTTAAAACATTTTAAAATTCATTTGAAAAATTCCTGATTATCAGTGACATTTCCAGAAGTGCTGAAGAGTTCTGCTTTGGGATATAAAAGTAACTATCTTACTTTTAGCTCATCTGTCTTTCACAAGATGTTTATCTGAAACTTTGGATAAATTTGCATCCCCTAAGATAAACAAAATACTGATAACTGTCAAGGATTAGGTCATGCTAAACTAGACATAATTTTCTTTGAAGGTCATTCAAATTTTTATGTTGCAGATAAATAATATGAACCATTTCTTTATTTGAAATTAATTATAATATTTAACAGATTCAGCATACACCACTAGAAAAGGTCATCTGCTCTCTGGGTAGAGAGGGTTCTCTTGTGACACAAGAAATGTTAATAATGCAGATCCTAAAAATAAATAGTTTCAAAAATGACACAACGGGAATTTGAAAAGAAATGTGTTCAGGTTTCCACTTATATGCTGCAGTATCTCCTAATCACATAACAGTGTCACTTCTGCACACAAAAAGACATCAAGTATTTTTATTTTGACCTGAGCCTTCACACAAAGTATTAATTTACTTTGCAGTATAGTTCTGCTGTCACCACACAGAGCTGCTGTGCACTGCATTAGAAAGAGATATGACAGAAATTTCAGCAGCAGCAGAATTTAAATATCTTGCCTGTAATTTTGTTCAGTAGCATCTTTGTACATCTGACATGTGAAATATGTCTTTAGCTTTTGAGACAACAGATGACATTTGGTTTTGCTAAGAAGGCTTAGCAGGGGAAAGGCACATTCAAAATGTCACTTGTGTTACTGCAGAGGTGTCCTCTGAAATTGAGCCTAAATATCTATGGAATATTTTAATACTTAGAAATTTTTCCAAAAATACCATTAACCAATTCAGGTTTTTTTCCCTCTGGAAATGCAGGCAAGAGCTCTGACTGAGTTTTATGCATTTATTGCTCCACTTTTTTTTTTATTCCAGCCCTCCCAATTAAGTGAACTTGACACTGCTTTCCTTAGCTTTTGGAAAAAGCCAGAATAATGAAGTGATCTCTGAGATGACAGCGAAGAGCAGAACAAAACCTGAACACATTTCTATCCCCTTTCATAGAGTACCAAGTCTAGTGCATTTTGAACTTCCAAAAGTTAAACATCCTGTAGCATATGAGAACCTATTTAAATATCAAACACCAGTTTTGCTGAATTAAAAACATAAACATAGTTGTTTGGAAAGACTAAAAGGTATAAATTTTTCATTTATCAATGAGATAATGAGATTTCCTTAAAAACAGATGAACTTCAAATGTCCTTATCATTAGCATGCTGGTATTTTCCAGTATTTTTATTTTCTGGCAACCTTTTTGTCCTTCCAGGAGAGAACACTTGTACTTATTTACACAAAATAAAGACAGTTTCACTTTCTAAGTTCAATATTTTGGGCAAGCAGTAATATGCCAGTCTGCTGGCCAGTCTTAGCAGGAAATAGTCCTAGAGCTGATCACAATGAGATGACTCGTGGTATCAGCTCATTTTGAGAAGTTTAGTAAACATGTTATCTCTAGCACAGGGCTGATGTAATGTTTATAAGTTCAGTGTGTCTTGTTTTGCCATTGCTGGTGATACTCTTGTTACCAAAACAGCCTAAAAGTCTTTTCTTCATCACAACCTTCTGAAGGTCACGTACGGATGGTGTTTCATCATGATTTAATATTTGAAACACATTTAAAGAGAAATCCCCCATGCTATCAAAACACTTCCCTGAATTTAAAACTTTAATCCTTACTTACAATAAAGCTTGAACAACTTGATACTGCAAAAAGCTTTTAACTTATCATCTGATCTCTATGTAAGTAAAATCCATTTTTTTAAAATAATGAATATGCCAAGTCCCATGGTGGATTATCTATATGACTGCAAATGTTTACTTAACGTTATGGTTAGATGAGCATCTATATTTGTTAACATAAGGACCAATACATGTCCTTCAGGACACTTGAGCTAAGGCTGACTTATAAACACAGAGGAAGAACTGTATGTATGAATTAGAAAAGGAAAAAAACTCTGCAGTCTGGATTGCCTGTTTCGTCAAGGTTCTGAAAAGGCATCAGGTTCCTTAATACTCTTTTTAAACTCAACACATTTTCCATTTCAAACAGTGTCTTTAGAGTGCTTAAATTGTGATTATGGTCATGTCACACACACTTTTCTCCCTTTAATTTCTAGGCCTGTAGACTATAAGTTAAAATGAACTCTGTGTAATCCTGACACTGAAGGCTGCGGTGATTCCATCACCTCTGTGCTGGCAAGAGGCTCTCTGCTCATGTGTCACCACCTGGGACCTCACTAGAAATGCTGCTGATGCAATGGAAAATCAACCCAGCTCCTCAGTTCTTAGCTGAGCTGTGGCAGGGGGCTATCGTTTATAGTTCCTTTAACCCATCTTCACCTCAAGTAAGAAGTTATAACTGAATGTGCACATCAGGAAGATCTGATGGATAGGGAAATACAATTTTTAGTAATTTTCAGAGTAAACTGGCACTTTCAATTTTCTCGGCATTATACATGTATAGAATATCTGTTATAGGGAAACTCACTACTGCTCTCATGCCCCAGTGCAGCAGGGATGAGTCAGAAGTCATAGGCAAGTTCTGTTCTTCAAGATCTCAGCAACTTCTTTAATGTCCTTCATAGATAGAAACTTCTTTCCAAGACAGACTTTCTTGATTATTGTGCAAATGTCTTCTGGGTTTTTCTACCTTTTACCTGTGATTAAGATCCTCAGGAACTTCCTTCAATACTTCACTTGGAAGGTGCACATGAGAACTTAAGGGAGAGCATCCAACATATTTTATTTGCTGCATACACAGCAAATAAAATATTTTTATCATTTTTGCCTCAGCTGCTTCAAAAGATGGGGTTCCAGGTCTACATATAAACCACCAGAACTTAGCTCTGTGCCTGATATCTGAAAGGGTCAGAGTTGTGCCCCTTCAGAAGCACTGAATATGCAGCAGGAGAATGAAACCAAGTAAACAAAATGCTCCATTGCCAAGAGACAGAAACTGAGATGACAAATAGTAGAACTTACTATTATTAATTACACTTATCTAAGTATTACTGTACCAGCATAAAATATCTTATCTTAAACAAAGCCATAAAAACAGTTGCATAAGAAGTTTCAGTAGTGCAATATTGGCTGCTTTCAAGCCTACAATGTCTACAGACACTTCTACCAATTAGATAACCCAAATAATATGACAAGACCAGAAAATCTGCTGAAGTCACATTACATTTTCTTTTCAGTTGCATACATCTTTGCAGAACTTGTGCTGAAAATCAGAATTTTGCTTTCACAGAATCACTATATAGTGTTTCTGCAAAAACCACATTTGGCTCTGTCAAAATCAAATCTCTTGTTCACACTCATCAAATTCTGTGACAGAAACAACTGGTTACTAGTTAATAATGCAATGATATTATGTATTATTTGTTTTCTATTCTGATAGGTTTCTCTCGTTTGGATGTAAAAATGCAAGCACAGAGATTTTAGATCTGCACTCTGTAGTACAAAGGTGAAGTTTTTGATTCAATTGTACTTTGGTGAATACATTTTTTTTTTATAACAACATTTTGCCTCCCATTCTGTTCAGTCTCAAATCAGGAAAAAGGGTGTCCTGACAATGACCATGTGCCCACTCTGAACCAGCAGTAAGTGTTGTTACTGAAGGTCATTTCCTGCTTCATCACAGTTTGGTACCAACCCAGACCAACCTTGTTTAGCCTGAAATCAGACAGTGCTGGAGTTCAGGGTCCTATGGCTTCAAGCAAGATGAACTGGACTGAGTCATTAAGCTGAAAGTTACGTGCAATTTCAGTTAAAAAGAAGTGTGATCAGTAAAACAGCATAGTTTCAGATGCTGAGTTCACAGCTGCTGCTTTTGTTTACTGATGCATAGTCCTACTGCACACAAAAATTTGAGCTTTCCTGTGTTAACAGTGCAACACACTAGTTCAGGGAAATTAGATACATCGGAGGTTGGCAGAATACAACAGCTGAAATGTAGCACACAAATATAGAGATACTCTACATCTCCTCCTAAATCTCACCAGACATGTTTCACCAGGATATCAGCAGAGATTAAAATTCAGTGTGCATGAGCACATGATTAACTTTTAATGTTAATCTGTCAAGAAAGAAAAAACAGGAGCTTACTATGAACTTCTGAAAACCAATAAAGCTTGTATGAGAAGTGCCTAAATCTCAACAGCAGCTCTACAACAGCTTTTGCACATAAGGTGTCTGAGCAAGTATTCCCTCAGTGTCCACAGAAAATCTGAAGAGCACTGCCCTACACTGCTCCAGAGGGTATAGGAAAAATGTCAGGAGTACACCTGGCTTACAAAGTCACACACCAGCCTGTCTGCATATACACTGCCTCAAAGAAATCCCTGGAGAACTGAGATATAAAATACAGGACAGATATTTTTTAAAACACTTATTTGTTACCAGTCATAGAAATTTTGCTTATTTCTTCGTGGAAAGGGCTGTCCAGCCCTGGCACAGGCTGCCCAGGGCAGTGGTGGAGTCCCCTTTCATAGAGGGATGTAACAGACATGTGGATGTGACACTTGGGAACATGGTTTAATGGTGGCCCTGGCAATGCTGGATTAATGGCTGGACTCAGTGATCTTGGAGGTCTTTTCCAGCATAAAGAATTCTATGATTCTTTGTATCTATTTCTCCCTTCTCTAGTAAAAAGACCTTTAAAAAGGGAATATCAGAAAGCAACACAGGAGAGATGGGAAGCAGCTGAATACAATTCTTTTCTCTATTCAGTATTTTACTATAATTCTGCACCAATATCTTAAGGCACAAGGGCATATGTTAATATTTTCAATTTTCAGGTCTCCAAGATGTAAGGAACAACGCAAGTGAAAAGATCCTTCCTTGTTTAACCTAGTGAGCAAAAGTTGAAAGGCAGGAAAGCTGCTGAAGAGTCACATGGCTTTGAGGAAAAAGGCAAACCTATTCTGCATTAGGGAAAGGAAAGAGGCTGTACTCAGTTAAGCTCTTGCCACAAAAAAAGAAAGTTATGTTTTTGAAAAATAACAGTGTCAGTAAACAGGATTAATTTTCGAGAAGAAACTCGTGCTTTTTGTTCCAGCAGACCTGCTTTGCAAATTATTTTTAAATACATTATTCCATACTTGAAATCAATCTCAGTCAAGCTCTTGGGGTCTTTTGGGCTTGGTTTTTTTTTGGGGCTTTTCATTTTTTGAAGGCTTTATCAGGTATAGGCTGATCTGGAAATAAGCATATGACCATTAAAAAGTAAATGTTCAGTTTTTCCATCAGACGAGCATGGAAAAATCTTTTTCACAGTCAGTTCTCAACACTTCTAGTTCATTTTATTACTTGGATTTTTGCTTCTTTTTAGTGGAGTTTACTCATTCCATATGCCTCTTTTAATAGAAGGAACACAAGAATACTTGAAAATACATAGGAGGAAGTAGAGTATGGGGGGCCTGGAAATTTTGCATACAAAAAGACAGGCCAAGGAATATTTATATCTACTCTTGAAAAAATGAATACATGGGCCATTGCCTATTTTTCAGGAATTTTAGAAGATACCAGAAAAGGGCATTGGTTTCCTTTTTATATCATATTAAGAACATGCTTCTTCTATATTTAGAAACACTAATCTTTTTTTGAGGTTCATTGGCATTAGTCATTCCATGGATATTTGCTTACTGAAGTACAATTCCCAGTTTCTAGTCAAGGCAGGCAGACTGGGGATGCACTGCAGGAGCCCAGGATTTCTGTTGGAGCAGCAGGAATGGAAAGTTCTCATGCAGAGGTAGCACTGACTGTGGCATTGCTATGCCCAGTGCCAGCCATTCCCACCTCACTGCCTGCCAAGAGCTGTCTGCCAACCTTGGCACCAGTGGGACAGAAGCTTCACCAGCCACTGCCTCTGAACCCACTGCTGAGAGCACAGCTGGGGTTTGAGAGGGACCCTTGGGGACAGGCACCAAATATTCTAAAACTACATGGACAAAGGGAAAACTTTACTTCTGGTCAAGGCAGTAGAAGCTCTGTTAGATTTTCTAGCAGCAGAAATCACTCCCAGCACACCTCTGCTTCTCTAGGATCCCTTTGGAATAGCACAGGCACTGGGGAGCAGGAGAGAAGACAGATGGCTAAAATGTCTTCTCATATGCTGTCAATCCAAGCCTTGCAGTGGCACACCACCACATGGGGCCTAACCAGCTCCTTCTTCTTTTGTTCCAGTCTGTTTGTCTCTGATGAACACACTGTACTTTAAATTGATTCCCAGAGCAATGAATAAAAAATGAGCAATTAGGCAACCTATTTCACCTAACTTTATTCCCACCATTGTCCATCTGGTCTCATGCTAAACAATTCATTTAAGAGGGACTCTTACACACAGCCACTCCAGTAACTTTTCTTTTTAGTGTTACCTCCCTCCCCAGCTATCAGAGGCAATTCCTGCCATAGTGTCTCCCTCCTCTGTGCTCATACTTTGCATGTCCTTTACTGCACTTGTTCTAACCACCTGCATTCCTAACTTGCCGACAGAGACACATTTAGTTCTCTTAAAGCAAACATTTCAAACGAGATGCTGCAGATGGGAGAAACAATGAGGCAGCCAGAGCTCTTCAGTACAGGTTGGATCAGTCACTGTGTACTCACCACTCTGGAGCAGTAGGACCATGACTGTGTCATGCATGGCAGTTGGTCAATACCAGAGCACTGGAAATAGGATTCTTCCCTTTCTGCAAATTAAATCTGGGTTCAAATCTAAATAGAACAATGTTTGCAAGAAAGCAACCCTATTTCTACTCCCAGCCTTTGGCACTTCTGCACTTGATCCTCTAAATCTTTTGAGGAGTTAGGGTTGAGGAATTAGGTCATTTGCAAGGAATTCCATGGCCAGTTCCTTTTGGAACATCCCAAATATGTAGATGGCTCTGAAATGCTCATGTCTAAGCTGTTTATTTCCATAAGAAACAAATTTTCATTAAAATGTCATTTTCTTTCCAGTAACTGTATAACCCCCCTAAGCATGTTATGTACCCTCCAGAGGGCAGCATGGTATTTCAGAAATCACCTTACAAAGGGAATAATGCCTGAGCATAAGAGCAGGCTCTAATGAGAGCATGGAATTAATGTTGCTGTAAACATTAATTCTAAAAAAATTATGCAAAAAAGAAGGTAAGTCTATGCTAGGACCATTTGCTCACCTGTCCCTTGTTGCTGCTCATGTAGCAGCACAGGGATTACAGAAGCAGGTGATGCAGGAGAGTTCTTGCTTAACCAATACCAACTGTGAGTATTCTGTTAAAAATTGTGGTGGCATTGTGTATAGGGCAAGGAACAGCCTAGCTCTGTGATAATGAAATTGTTGCCTGCAAGTGGTAATAACTCTATTCATGCTTTTGAACAGTACAGAGAAATTTAGGATTAAAGGAACACTGACTGATCCAAGGTGATCCTATGAGTAACTGAGTATGGTTGACTTTTATGGCACTGGATCATTTTGTCCTTCCATAAAAATATTGTTCCATCATAGAAGACTTTTTTCCCTCTCTCCTTATATTAAAATTCCAGTGCAGATTCATTCTTCACTAATTTATATCTTCTGATTCCTGTGTCAACATTATCAATTATCCCTTACACTGCTGCTGTTTTGCTTAATTAAACGTTTCTGTCGATTTATTCTTCACCAATTTATATCTTCTGATTCTTGTGTCAACATTATCAATTAGCCCTTACACTGCTGCTCTTTTGCTTCATTAAACATGTTTCTGTCCTTCATGGTATGACAATCTTCCAATTCCTTGATCATCTTAGTAACAATTCTCTCTGCCTGTCCCCATGTAAATCTTCTTGCCTGAGCAAAGATGATAACTTCATTCCAGGTGTATAATCTTAATACTTCAAGTATTCAAGTATTTCTATTGAAATTCATCATGTCACCCATGTGCCTTTTCGAGCACTGATGACTCAGAGATGGCAATGGTAGCATGGAAGACTTGGAGAAGGAATAAACTTGGGAGTTAGCTGCAGGTAAGGGCTCAGATTCTGCCATCACTGTGCAACAGGCCAAGACAAACAGGGTTGTATCTCACACACCTCATCTTAGAGTGGTGATAATATCCACTGATACCACAATTATAAAGCTGTACAGAAATCTGATACATAGCATACCATCTTAATTGGATACTTTTCAGCTCACTAAAGTAGTGCATCTGCTGTAACTCCCACAGTGATGTCCAGGATCAGCAAAGTGCTTTGGTACTGGTATATCACTGCATAACCCATAGCACATCATGTAACAGGAGAATTTCTTTACCCAATTGAATTTTCCAAAACAAAACTTCTCTCATTCCAGAAGAATGCTCACTTGAGTTATTCTTTAAATTGATGTGATCAGTTTTGCTATAAATCTTGTGTACTAAGGAGATTTCTAACAGCAATTCTATAACTACTGCTGCTTAACATCATTCTCTGCCCCAAATGGAGTACACTGCAAAATAAAATTAATTTCTTCCTGATTTTTCTGCAGGTTTTTTTGTTGTTATTTTTGGGTTTGTTTCTGAAGCACAAAGGACTACTCCTGTCATCAGACAAGTGCCTGGTGATTGCACAATGAAATAATCTGCAACATTTCTCATATAGTCAGGATCTTATACATGATATCCATCCCAAATATATCAAATCTTCCAAAGTTATTTGTCCTCAGCACGGTGTGTTTTGATCCTGCAGGAAGTTATTTATGGCTGGACTAAGCCAGCCCTGATGGGGGACATTGAGATGATATCAAACCCCTGCAGTGCTGGGTCAGGAGAAGCTGGGTGAGTACTAAACCCCTCCAAGAGAGCAGTGCCCTGCTCCTGTGTGCACCCCAGGGTGAGCTGGATTTGGTGCTGTCAGCCAGAATCCTACTACAAACCACGTGCCTATGATTTGGGGGAGATAAGCAGTGCTACAGGGGAAGGAGCTGATACCACACTCACTGACCTTGTGCTCACATCTAGGAATCAATTTTCCCTCTCCACGAGAACATGAAATAACACCCTGTGGAACAACACAACATCTACACTATCTGCCATTGCACAGCATCCTAAACAGGGAACATTTCATCTAGTCCTTGGCCTAGGAGCTCAGTGAGGCTGGACACCAATTCCAGCTATCCTGACACACAGAGAGCTCCAGAAAACACAGAGTTTGAGAAAGTACTCAAGGTGACAGACATTATGTCTCCTACATGTGATGCAGTTCAGCAGCTAACACAGCTAACAAAAGAAAATGGAATAACAATTTCCTTCCTCATGTTCATTGTTCACTGGACTGTTTGCAGGCTCATCTCAGAATCTATCACCTCTTCTTCTCTAAGTAGGAATTTGTCCTGCTCTCATAAAATTTATTGAGGGAAGCTGTTATAAGACTTCTGCATTTTGAATAATAATCCAATTTTAATTAATTACTCTTTATTTTATAAGGTTTCTACACGTTTAGTAAGTGATTTGATGAGAAATAAACACAAAAAAGCTTTCAGAATGAATCCCCTTGGAGCTGAAAATAGAAAAAACACACCTGACTTAAAAAGGAACAATATTTTCATGACAGACCTATACAAGTAGGCTCTGAAACTACATAATTTCTAGGAATTTATAAGTAGCCCTTCTATATGCCTGGATCACTGATTCATTCTGGTACTGTTTAATGTTCCTGCTTCTTTTTGTGTATGGACTGTGCAGATGCAACCTACAGCCTTGTTGACATTTAGCTGACTGCTCTCAGATTCTGATTCAGAGATCAGTTTCCTTGCAGGGAAGGATGAGCACACTCTCATCTATGGATTAGTCCTTGCAGCTTTTTTATCTAGTTGAGAAAGGAAAAGTGGAAAAGTGACAGACTGTGAGTCTTCAGAATAAATCCCTTGCTCAGACCTGCAACACTAGAACAGCTCTTCTGATATAGCTCCACGGAGGTGAGGAAACTTCATCTGGAAAAGGTTATTTTTTTCTAGCTGATCTCTGTATTTCATTGTCTCAGGTGCACAGCATTATTCAGTTACACAAGGAGGTACAAATTATGCCATTTGCATACGTGCAGTTACCTTATGGTAATGAAAAACCATGAGGGTGGGATTACCCAGTACCAGTCACTGCCATCATTTATCCTGTTGAGAAGCTGCACACTGAGAGCTCAGTCCTGTACTTTTCTCTCCATCCATCTGCCCCCTCCCACTCCCAAGCTCAAGTTCTACGTGACTGGACTGTTCCCTTTGTTGGCAGTTAGCAGGTTTTACACTGCATTATTTATTACCTTGAGAAAAATCAAAGCATCTTCACTGAAAAACACTAAGTAAGTAAGCCAGCATCAACCAAAAAAAAAGAGCTTTCCATACTTAAGGCAGATATACAATGACTTCCTTAATATGTATACATGTATATTTGTATGTATAAATATGTTCTCATCTGAGAGCTCAGCTTAGTAATTTAGTGGTGCTTACTGACTTCTGTTAAAGTTTTCTTGGTATTATTTTTGGATAAAATTAACTCAAACGGAAGGCTTATATATGATGAACAAGATCTTTGGCTGGAGTGTGAAAGAGGTAATAAATGGTTTTTGCATTCTGTCCTCCAAATATTGAAAGGAACACAGCAGCCCAAACCACTCCAATTGGGAGAGCACATTGGAAAAGGAGACGAAGAAAGGCTCCAAAAGAAAGATCATAGGGCAAAATAATACAGATTAACAAAAATTTTGTAGGAGTCCTGTTTCTTAACATGTGTTAAGATTTCTATCATCACTGATGTTAATAATTGACATGCAGTACAGTGGGAGTTAGATAACAGCAGGAACGTTCAGGCCAGCACTCATTTCATTTTCCAGTGGTGTGAGGCACTGGGTAATGGGGAAATGCACAACCATTTCAAAGATGATCTTGCTTCACTGCATACATTTGGGGAAATTTATTCTGTCTAGAAAGAGATTCCTGCTTGTGTCATGCAAGAGGACGCCTTCTTCAGAGAAGTAAAAAGAACAGGAAGTTAATTTTGTGTTCATGAAAGTGAAGAATTAATAGAAAAGCCTTAAGTCAGATATAAGCTGCATGGGTATTGTGCAAGCCTCATCACACAGCACTGCCATCTCACCCCAATTTATGATCTGGAACACAGCAACTTTTACAGCTTTTAGCTGGAACTGCAAGTTGTACCAAAGCATACAACGATTTTTAAATACAAGGAAAAGAGGTAAAAGGTCCAAATTTCTTATGCTCTTTTATCTAGCTCAAGTGGAGGCTGGACACATTCTGATGACACATGGCACCTCCAGACTCTGCAGATCACACTGCTGGTATTAGAGCTCAGGGTTTAAATATAGTCACTCTATAGTCCCTGAACTCAGAATGTATGTGGAAGACAAGATAAGCTTTCTAGCACAAGCAAGTAGAAAGTGCTGCACTTGAGCATGGGCATGAGCTGTGTGGTCATGTGGGCAGGCCATATTTTAATTTTCACCATCATATCTGATAGGGGTAACATTTCTAATTCTCTCACAGAGTGCCAGAAAATCTCAGCCCTTGAGCTCAGTGTCCTCTAAGTACAGCTTTCCAGCCCCCAGAATTCACCACAAAAAGGGAAATCAGGCTTCTGCTTATTTTTACACTGCCAGAGTCCCTGATTTCTAGTTCACACCACCAAAAGCCAGCTCAAACCAGAGGTGAATCCACTTCATGATACAACAAACGGCTATCACTGTTATTTGTCCTGTATGTTCTTATCTCACAGTTTGCAATTAATCACCACCCTGGAAATCAAACACTAAGGTATTTGTACATTCTCTTTGAAAAGACATTTCAATTTCCTTTTACTTGAAGTGCCCTGTCCTTTGCCACACCTGCTCAGTGCATCAATCTGCACCGCACATGCTGGATATACCTGAGGAGTCTGATGACTCACACTGGACAGGGAACATAATCACTGCAGAGAGAATATAAGACTTGAAAGTGTGATGCAATTACAGAGGGATACGTGTTCATTAGCAAATAACCACATTTGCATGGTGAAGGTAGTTACAGTATGTTGTGATTGAAGACCAGGTTCTATTCTCAGAAACACAAAGTTCTCTTCAGTGCATGACCACATCAGCTACACGAGCACCGAGTCTGTGCTGAACACCAAAATCCTGTGCAGGAAAACTGTAAATCTAATTCCACTTGTTTGGTATATAGAAACGTTTTTTGATACATGTCAGTTTAGCTTTGTGAAATCTAAGCTTATTCTGTTCTAAGCTGTTAAAATCTGTTTATTCTCTTCTGTCTGGAGGGATTTTGTACTTTGCAGAGAAGACAATTGGGAGAGGTTGATTTTATGGGAACAGCAGGGCACATGAACTGGTCTCCTATCTAACGTTTATAAGGAAGGTTTCCCTGGTTTCAGCCTAGCTCACAGGGGTACAGTTGAAGGTACAGTTTATTTCTCCATACTGTCATTAAGTCTAAAGTACTTGACTTTGGAAAAAATGTCTTCAATTCCCAGAGCCATCCTTGTCCTAATCCTGTAACCTGCAGGGATAGCTGCGTTACCTCCCTCAGGTCATGATAGGTTTGTATCTATTGATTTTACTCCTGAAAT
Organism: Erpornis zantholeuca; assembly: GCA_013400515.1. Classification (NCBI taxonomy): domain Eukaryota; kingdom Metazoa; phylum Chordata; class Aves; order Passeriformes; family Timaliidae; genus Erpornis; species Erpornis zantholeuca. The sequence continues at coordinate 68,623 of VZTN01012070.1, forward strand.
ATTCTTGCCACTCTGTGAGGTATTTTCACCATGAATGAATAATTTTCAGATGGCTCTGAAGATTGCTATGCTTCAATGTGTCTGAAGGACAGCCACATTATTGCTTGAAATAGTCTGTGCTCATTTGTTTAAAAGAATCTGATTTCTACATAAAAAATAAAAAAAGCCTTGAACAATTGGAAATGCTGAAAGCAATACTCCAATCATTGCACATCCTGAGGCTGATTCAGTGAAGTTCTTGTCACAGATCAAAGTCATGTCCAGATCTCTTTGTGTGACCACTCTCAAGTGCAAATAAGGCTAAAAATAAAGTTATCTATTGCATTTTATTCTTCTCTGTTGTGAGCAAGCTAAAAAGCACACATTTTCAGACCTACTTTAATGCATTACTTGTATTAATTTGGTGTGAAACACCACTTCTGAACCAATAGCTGGCTGATCTCTGAGTCTGCTGAACCTGTGTTATGCAGGAAGGAAAATGAACTAATACTTTATTCAAAGTTTTACTGGAAGTTTGTTCTGACGATTTAACTGTTATTTACACTGAAACCAACAGGCAAGAAGATTGCAGCCTATGACTCCCAAGGGAGCAGCTATGGAATTTTTGCACTCTGCAGAATGTTATGGGTTGGCAACTGCTCCTGTGTGCTACACAGATCACTTCAATCCCCTGTGTTTATCCTATAAACAAGAAAGTGCTCTACACTGTTGTGCTAAAGAAAACAGCTGAAATCTAAAGCGGCTCAGTCCTGTTTAAGCTGTCCCCAGACACACTCCCTACCACGCGGGTTTGTTTTCCATTGATTTGTTAATGAAAGCTGGCAGCAAATGCTACACTTCTACTGAGCACATTAATCATTGAAAGAAAACAATATTTCTTCAGCTTTGGCAATTCCTGTACTACACATAAATAAGGCCTCCTGCTTCCCTGTTAACCCTGTAGACAATGTAGGATCCCCTAAAGCATTTGGTTTCTTTGCTGTGGTGTATTTCTGCTCTAAGCCTGGATGCCTGATGTGGAGTCAATTATGACCTGAAAACATCCACGTGCCTTCCAATTCAGAAGTCAGCTTGTGGCAAGAAACAAACACTGCATGCTTGGTGCTGGATGCTTTTGAGAAGCAGGAAGGCAATCCTGGTGCAGCTGCTCATTTTCACAGAACAGAGTAAGAACAACGGCTTAACACGACAGATTTCTGTCACTCATAGCTACCCTGCAGCACCCACAGCAGTGTGTGCTGAGTGCCTGGAAGGCACCAGGGAACTCCTTGTGCCACATGTGCCCTTCATAGGCAGCCACTCGTAGCACAGCCACTTGTTCATCTTGTTGCAGGGTAACATGAAAGGGGTCTAAATGCAGAACCTACCAGAGATATATATAGCTGTTAAACAGGCTTTTTCTTCTCCTCTCCCTTAGATTATGGGTTTGGTTACTAAGGGTTCTCTTCAGGCAACTTTCTCCCTTGAGAGCAAGCTACTCTGTACACACATTGCTCTGAGAGAAACTGCTCAATACTGGACCTGAAAGCTCCAAAAATTTAGTTTCATTGCACTATTAGTTTGTGCCATGCAGCATGTGGCACTCTACTTGTGGGCACCTCTCCAGAAGGTAGGAAGGAACTGTTTCGCTGGGGTAATGGGTCTTAATCCAGTGTCAACAACTCATCTATTCTCTACAGCAAAGCTGCATTATTGCAGATGATAACCACATTTGTATTGTCATATCCCCACATTCAAGGCTTTGACCAGGTTTCCAAGGATGAAGAGTGAATCAGAGAAATGCAGTTCATGTACCTGTGGAGGCACCAATCCAAAGCTGAGGGAGTAATCAAGCACAGGCTATTTCAAAGACATTTCACTGACCAAATAACTGACTATTCATGTATAGTTACTTTATCTCCTGCAATGGAAAAAATCGCTGAGATTGTTTAAATGCAGTGGAGACATCAGTGATGACTGCAATCATCCTTTTGATTCTATTATTTACACTCCAGCTTGCACAGAAGGATTTACCTGCTAGGTGACCAAATCAATTGTGTTGCAGAATTATGGAAAATGATTGCTAAGAGTTGAGCACAATGAAAGAGGGGAAAGGCAGACCTTGGTGGGGGTTTCCACACACTAGACTACAAACAACAAAGTACCACCAACATCTCTGCAATCCAGAATATTGTCGTATATTGAATTAGGTGTAACTTCTTTTTTTGCCCTTCTAAGCCTAGCTTTCAAACAGCTTCTTTAAATCAGTCCTAGGAGAAATCACTTGATTTCACATTTTCATTAGTTTCTGGAGTGAATTCAATGCAAATTATAATTATAGCAGGTAAATTAGTTTTGCTCTGGCCTACTTGGGAGCAGTTTCATTCACATTTATTCACATGTAGGTACAGAGAACATCCTGGGCTGAAAACCAGCAGTGGGCTGTCCCAGAACAGGACAGGACAGAACAGGGCCAGCAGGCACATTGCAGTTCCTACAGCACCTGCAGGAAACACAAATTTCAATTTCTCAGTTTAGACACCTTGGCAACAGAGTCCCTGATAGATGGAAAATGCAGTGCTTGTTAATTATGCCTGCTTGGTCCACATCTCTCCAGCAGATACTGCATTCTCCAGCCTGCAGCTGGTGTTTCCTAGTAAGAACTAGACTAATCCAGCTTGGTGTTCCCCTGAATTTGTGTGCAATCTCCAAGTTCATTATTTTTCAATCTATCTTTTAGTTTTCCTCTGTCCTGCAGGTTCACCCTAAAGGTGTAAGTTTACTGTGAACTGTATTTATAATATGAAAGATAGTGATAGTTGAAGCCCTTAGAATAATAACTATTTTATTTCTTGACATGAATGTTTTACAATTTGTATGGCTGCAAAGAAAATATTCCAGGTGAATATTGACAGAATACTGATTCTCTTTTTTTTAGTTCCTGTGGTTTCTAGCACAAGAAAAGAGATGTGACTAGAAAGCAATTCCTTAACAGTTTTAAACTAACTTTGCCTCATTTTCCACAGAAACCAAGTCCTGGTTTACTATACTAAAGAAATTCCTTCAAATTGGATCACCAAAAAATCTGTTATTATTTGCCTAAATTGTTAGCTAAAAAGCTCAACTGGACTAGTGGGAAAGGATTAAGAATGACATTTTTATTTTTGAAGCAATAACTTACTTTTCTCACCTAAACAGATAGAAAGTGTTAACAGAGAAGAAACAGCAGACTACAAAGAAAGAAGATGGAAGGGAAAAAGTAAAATGATCTGTGATGTGTTTAATGACTTACCATGACACGTTTGTGAGACTGTGAGCACATTTTACACATGGGGAAAAAATGAATCCATTCTAGTCAATAGAATTTATCCTTAGTCTTTACTTCTGTAGAACCACTCTTTGATGCTGCCTCAGCAGTAACACCCAACTTCTGAATGACGTTTAGAAGCCTTGAACCTTCTATACCATAACCCCAAGACAACAAACTGAAACATCTCTTAATTTGCAATTAGAAAATAGATCAGAATTGTTTTGGATGCACAGCATGGAAACAATTCCAAAGGCCTGAATGATTCCAAAGGCCTGAATTTCTGCCACTCACAGAAACACGAGATTTTTCCTGAACCTTTCTCTGAACATGGATGTTGGCATGGACTTCAGAGGCTGCCTGTGTACAGATGGGTTAAGAGCAATGATTCAGCCTTTCTGCTTTAACTAAAAAAGAAACAAACTTGTAAAAACAGTGACTTTTAGTGTATCAGACAAGGTTACCCAAATAAAACACTATAGCTGTGTCATATCACTAAAGCCAATTACTCTTAAATAACCACATAGAGAGGTATGATCTGTTCTTTGCCAGTTACTCGTTAACCAATCTTCATTAATCATAAAAAATGTTTTCACATGATTCTTGATTCTATAACTGCAATCTCCCAATCAGTGTTTTGCTCAGGTGGCTTTAGTCCAGCTACTATCCCTTCTGTCCTTGCTAAGATATTTTGCAATAGCAACTGATGAGTTGGAGGTTCCAGGCTTAGTTTACAGATGAAATATCTTGCAGACTAATCTTGATATTTCTGGAGTTTTTTAATCTTAAATTCTATAATTAGATAAGAAAAAAAAAGTTCATTTACCAATTAAGAAATCAAAAGATCTTTTATATACTTTTCATCAGAATATTTCAGCAGTTCATTACCTGTGGGAATAATTTTATAATACTTTCTGGGGTAAGTATAAAATGAAAACAAATGTAAAACCAATTAAATATGTTTCATTCATTTCAAAGACTGACAAACAAAACTGAGCAGAACCAAAAATCAAATTCTATATAAAGCTGTTTCCTTGTTTTTCAGACATAATTCGAAGTAATTTACATCATATCCAGAATAAATGGAAAAAATACTACTATTAAAAATGCAGGAATCAGAACTCATTGATTCAATGTTAGTCCTGTGACTGCAGTACCATTGGAACTGTAGCCAGCATTCCAGCCCTGTGCTAGGTTTCATTACTTGCAGTCACATGGTATTATTCTGAGTAGAATTAGACTCATCAACATAATTGACTTGTATCAATCACTAATCACCTTGCATTAATGTTAATGATGTCACAGCTGTGTGATAATTTAAATAACTATTAAGAAAACTGCACTACCAGCTCAATTGTATTCCTCAAACCCAACACCTGAGGTGTAAAAGACATCATCTTTTCCCCCAAACACTCCTCTTTGTCAAAAACAGGAATGTCAGAAGCTCAGCCTCAAAGTTGCTTAAATACCTTTTCCTCTGTGACCACAGCTTTGTGCTTGCTGCTCTAACCTTGCAGATAGGCACAGATAACCTGATGCTTATCTGACTGGCAGGAGGTCTGGCAAGCTGCTTTCCAGCCTCAAAAACAAGCAGTCCTCTGTGGATTGGCCAGCAGGACACTGTGGAGCATGAAGCTGCTTTGGGCCCTCCCTGTGTCCCAGTATATCAAGGTTTAAGCTTCATTGACTCCAGTATAGAGGCTTTAATCAAGATTTTTCATGCCTCAGAGAACAGTACAGCTGCTAAACTTTCTTTAATAAGGGTTTTATAGCTGGGGAAGCTGAACAGGAATTAGCTGAAAAGAGATGACTTACTTCTGGCCTTATTAAGCAGCAATTTATTAGAACTCGGGCAGCAACATTGTTTAACATGAAAGGAATGTTGTTCGAAGTGATTTAGTCAAGTCATTGATTCAATTCCTGTCATTTCCTGCATTTTCTCTTGCAGTATCCCTCAAATTCAGGAAGCCAAATGCACTGTGCTACATCTCAGGAGAAAGTCCTACATTTCCAATTTCCCATCAGGTCAAGTAGATGTAGCCATCTTCCAGGGACTGAGTGGCAATATGGCCTTTATAAAGCTTACCTTTAAATTTCATAGCTTTTTTATTTTGAATGAAAATAATTTCCTATTACCTTATTGAGCCCATATTGACTATGTTAAAAGAGATCCTGGTAAAGAAAGCACTGGTATTAGGCAGGTCTTGAAAAATGGCCACAGCCTGGAATTCCAGTGAAGTGACACTGAAGACTCTTCAACAGAATATATTTTACCTTAATATATTTAATGTGCAGACCAGCATTATTGTAGCAGATTTAAAACAAAATCCCTTATTAAAGATCGATTTATCCATTTTTAAGTGGCACATGTCTGGCCTTACCATAATTCTCTCAGCAATAGTCCCAGAGTAAACACGACTCAGCACTGTGGTAACACTGAGCACAAGGGGCAATATTTTAACTGTTATAGGATGTCTCCATGGGCATCTGCTCCAGCAAAGAAACCCTATCATTCCTCCCACTAGCCAGGACAATGAGAAGGCCCAGCTGAGGCAGAACAGAGAAAGTAGTATTTTTCCAGGGTGGGACATTTTCACTGAGTGGTAGATGGGCCATGGGATAAGGTCATGCAGAGGAGGCACATTCACATGTTAGATCTTGACACACCTGAGTCCTGGTGGACGAGGGCTGACAAGCATTTCTCTTGCTAGCTTAAAGTTGCTTGATGTTCTCAGCTTTTGACACATTACATTAGGCCCCTGCCAGAGGTACACTGCAGAACAGCAGCAGTGTATTATCCCTTTTTTGCCCTCCCCTTCCTCCTTTTCCCACACAAAGATAGATCAGGGATCAAGCTAAACAGATTATCTCCTGTTGGCACATACAGCAAGGTCACAAATCCAACTTTTACAGGAAGTGTGTGCTCTGAAGACTCAGTAGTCTGGAACTGAAGAACTATGAAGAGGAGTTAGAACGTGATAATATATATGATAACCTATATTTGCATTTTCCTCCTGATTCAGCTCTGAAAGGCTGCTGCTCATCTCCTCTCCACTGACCTCACAGGAGGAGAAGGGATCCCCTGAAATGCATGGAAGTGCAATTCAGCAGAAGCTGGATCTGGAAGTTGGTCACCAGGATCTGGAAGTTGGTCACATTTCCTGTTTCCTAAGGCATGATATCTCCTCATGTACCATTGTCACTCTTAGTATTTTCTTAGTAATTGCCTCAAAGCTTCCCTACAGGCCACAAAGTTAACCTCAAAAATGTGCCTATAATGAAAGTATATAAATCTTTCACTTGCAAATTGCTCATTAAGACTATTCCCACTGTTAGCAGAATCTAGTGTTGGTGAATACTGGGTCAAAAAGCTAATTCCCTTGCAGTCCTTTTCTGTCTCCTTAATTATTACTGAGAGTCCGGAAATGAGAGCAAAAAGTACTTAATTCTTTATTCAACATGAAATTGTCTTGATTTATATTCTTGAAAAATTAATAAAATGCCTTTGAGACAGTCTATCTCTGCTGCCAGGCTTGGACAATGTATCCGCTTTATCTGCTGAGCTGTGCAGAACTCTAATAGAGAATAATACTTCTGCTTTCAGTGCTGCATTTACTGTAAATTTCCATTCTTCCAGGAAGATTCTGACAGACATATTTAGCATCTCAGATCTGACTTCAACAGGGGAACTTAGCTATTATTTGTTCTACTGTTACTTTTGAATAATGACCTAGTAGTTGAATTTGGTGCCAGGATCGAAGACACAGACAGGACTTTTGCAAGAGGCTGGAAAAATCAACTCCTTCTGGGCTCACAGCACAGACACCACCCAGATATTCCTTCTGTACCAGGGTTTCTCTTTCCCCAAACCACAGCACCACCCCATGCAAGCAGCAGGACTTACATTCCTACACAAAGCTTAGTTGGGTGTTGTCAGATTTACCCAATTCTGCCTAACAATCAGCATCCCAATTATCCTGTACTTCGTTACACGGCACGTGTATTTAATTAAAGCTAGCCCAATATCTTGGTTATGCTTGGTGATGATGGCACAGACTTCACCACCAGTCACAGACTAAATGACATCATTAATAGGATCCTTCACAAGGGTCTCAGAGAGGGAAAAAGTAGAGTGTGCAATGTTCAGGCTTTAACACTGAGTATACACTAGGTATATTTTCTTAGCAAGCAACTCATTTATTGTGCTGCTGTATCTTGTTCCCTTACGATCTCACTTTTCTCTCCTGTGAAACTCTAGCCTGTCCTAGCAAAGAGAAACATTGTCAAAAGATGTACATCCATACATTAGTGATGCCTTAGGTTTTAACTTTTTTATTTTTCAAATCCTGTACTGCTAGTGTGACTCTGAAGTTTTCTGTAGCTGTTAAGTGCTGTTCTCTAAGATAGACATAACAAAACCTCTCCAACTTGCTCTCCAGGGACACCCAGAACAAGAACTGTAAATCATCATCTTGAGAAAAGGGGAACCACCTTGGGGGAAATCACATCATTGGCTAAGTTCTGGTTAGTGAATTTATGTTGATATAAAAGTGTGAAGAACTCGTGAGCTGTCATTGTCCATTTTGAGATCCACTGAGGCAGGAGCCTCTGAAGCCCAAAGTGTGCACCTGAAGGCCTTTCAAATAAACACCACCTTTTTTTCCTTTATTCCTCTCTGGTCTCTGTTTCTAAGTAGCCATTTAAGGCATCATTAGGAAGGAGATTTACATCCAAGGTAATATGAACAAAACTGTGGAAAGTCACCATGTTTCTAATGTTAAAAACATTAAGGAGGACTAAATGTGTGCTCCAGGAGACTGGAATTGCTGATGTTCCAGTCCTATGTCATGGATAATTGTTTTCAGGTTCAGAAACAATCCTTGTTTTCTGACTTTCAAATAACCACTGAAGAAGTTAATCAGCAGCCAGAACTAAACAGCTTCCAGAAGGCAGTGACAGTGAAAAGGAAGTCAAGCACAATTGCTGCACCCCCTTTTATACCCTTACCTTTCTAAAGCCTTAGCCCTTAAAGCTGGAAATGCTGTTTGCTACTCTGCCATGCTTGCAGCTGTACTGCTGAGTTAAAATTAGACTAGCACTCAAAATGCTAAACACAGCCAAAATAAAAACAATTGGGAAGCAATTAATGAGCAAAAAGCTTTACTACAAAGTCTTGAAAAGCTGGCCTTCCACTGGCCCACAAATCCAGATGCACACATATGCACAATGCACACACAAGTTCAGCCTGTTTGCATGTTTGCAGATCAGTTCACTACTCCACAATCTTTATCAGTGATATGATGAAATGTCTTTGCAGACTTGCCTGTGACACGCTTCAGCAGAAGCTGAAATAGGGTTCTGGTTGCCAGTAGGCTTATCTTTTATCTTTTACCTCTGAATAACACAGCAGAGAGCCTATTACCTGCATTTTTCACAGTTGGATCTTTTAAGTGTGATTTTGGGCAACAAAGATACAAAGCAAATTCTTCTGTCTTTTTCATTCCTCTAAAATAAACCCACTCTCTCCTTGGAGCTTATCTGAAAGCTTGAAATTGAATTAATGAATATCTCAGGAGAAAACACAAATGGGACAATAAAATGCATATACAAAAGGCTCTGAGCATCCTCACCCAAATGCATAATTCAAAGAAGTAGTAATGAAAAGTCTTTAAACTCTTCCTAACTTACCTGCACTAATAAACATCAACAGACCATGCAATTTTGTTTCAGGTTCACCATCAGATGAACAAATGTTTCTCTTCCTGTGCCAAGAAGGGATTTCAGAGAAGGTCCCTTGGCCAGCCCTGCTCTGAGCCAGCAGCTCCAGGTGTGAGCCCCACTCAGGGCACCTCAGCTTCCACAGGCCTTCATGTGCCAGGAAGGTTTCACAACATGCAGTGATCTCTAAAGAGAAAACAACAAAATATTTGATGTTTGCAATGCCTCACAACTCTTCAATTCCCCATTTGCATTCAGTTTCTATCAGCGCCTTGCAGTATTTTCATCATCCTCCAGCCCAGGCAAACCCTGTGATTCCTGCTCTGCTTGAACGAGAAACAGAGCGAGAAGTGGAAGGTAACTGCTTTAAAGAGAGCAGCAAATCCATAAGTGCCCCTGAACTTGAATGCAACAAAAAGCCAAACTACAAAACATCTTTTTCCATATTTCAGAAATGTTAGATTGGGTACAAATAATATAATTGATGATATATATGTTTTTATCTCCAAGGTTTCCACAGATAGTACATGCAAATGTTGAACTGCATCAAATCAAAATACCAAACTCTGAACCATTTAATCAGTAAATTGATTTTCAGAGGTGGAAGGCAGTTTGTAACTTTGTCTGCCCAATTGTTTCTTCTGCATAAAGTAAGATGCAGTTCTGACTCTATTTGTTCATTATGCTGTAAATCAGAGAAAGAAGATATAGAAAAGACCAGCAGGAGAAGCAAACATTATCAAGGTTGACAGGAATATTAAAAGAATTTTCTCCCAACATTCTGCTTAAGATCATTTCACTAATAAGAGTGAAATAAATTCTAGACATTTTGTTCTTTAAGTGAAATGTTACTCTTTCATTTTGCCAAAAACAATTCAAACAGAAAGGAAAGAAGAATTGCCAAAAGTTCTTAATTAAAAAAGACCCCTATGAGGATGAAAAACCTACACATCCAACCTCTTGGCATTTATTATCATAGCTTCTGTCAAGACAGGAACAGATTTTTCAGCTATATTGCAGAAGTTTTTAATACAGAATCCATAAAATTTAATGCATAAACCTCTTGGCAACTGCTTTCTACTTAAGTAAAACTGGTGTATTTCCAGATCACTGATCTTGTTTTGTAGGTAATTACATTTTAAAATGATACTTTTTCTCAATATTACTTTGAAATATCTGGTTTTTAATAGATCAGTACATAAAAACAGGCTTCTCAGTTCTTCTGATACAATTTTTCATCAATATTTAATTATTCTAGTTACTCAACTAAAAGGGCCCATATTCTGGAGTTTCATACCAACTTTCACTGTGGCCCAGATTCCTTTGAGCTTTTTGTTAACATCTACAACAAAACAGATAATCAGATTTTTCCTTTTAAGTTTATCTTTTGAACAAGAATTCTTCCTTGTCCAAAACTGCTAGGAAAAAAAAAAGTAAAATGCTAAGAGGAAAATATATTCTCTCCTTGTTTACCTAGAAACTAAAATGGATAGAAAATATAAACACATTACTATATAAATAATATCCTGCTAGTGTCCAAGGATACTAAAACTGCAGACATCAGATGGGTCTGTAGTGCAGAAGAGCCTTGGTGTGTGTGTGGGACCATGGAGGGGCTCCTGGCCATGCTGGCTGAGAGACCAACCCCTCTTGTGACTCTTCATCTCCACTGGAGATCACTGCTCCTAACCCCTAAGACAAATATTGAAAGAGACAAAGAACTAGTTTGTGAGCTTTAAAGTTGGGTTAATTACTGAAGAAATATATAACTAGAGAAAATAGAGGTGTATTTGTCTTATTTGACTAAGAATTCAAACTGCTCTCCTGATCTTCAGCCGTGAGTGAAGATAACTGAAATTTCTGGACACACAGGAAAACGTATAGGACACAAGATGTGACTTGAAATCTTATCTTGCTTCCATTGACAGGCAGGGATGTCTGCTGGCTTTAACAAGGGTAGGGAAGGCTCCTAAAAGTCTCTCTTTTAAAACATTAATGCTCAGCCTGCACCTCACAGACTGAATATTTCCCCATTTCAACACTGTTTCAGCAGCCTGTGGAGCTTTAGTGACAACACCAGGCAAGAAAAGGAGGTGTAATCAAGTGAAAATCATCCAGCCCACTTCCTTTTACTGCCTTTAAGTCCAAGGTAAAAAAAAAAAAAAAATTCAAAAATGATGCAGTAAGAGCAAGACAAAGAATTCAGCTCTTCTCATTCCTAGAATAAGGCAAGTCATCTTTTCAAGGTGGCTATGAATGGGTAGATTAGTTCAGAAGAAGCTGCAAAGAAATCTAGAAATACTTTATTCAAGCAAAGGCCCTAATTATCTTGCCACAATCCCAGTTGTCAGGAAATGGGGACGAAGATGCAGCACCAGGTGGTTTCTGCTTCCCAAAAGTTCTGCATACCTCCGGAAATAGGAGCATAACTACAGAATACATGGGTGTTAGAATTAATCTACAGCATTATATTCAAGGCAGTTACCATTTCAAATGTGTCTTTTCATGAAAGACTTGAGTATTTCCTAATATTAAGACTACAGCAAGTTCCAGTTTCTTCTTACCAGCTGTCCAGTGCCATTTGTGAGTGACACCAACCTCCTAATTATCCCTTATTATTTGTTTTTGACCCTTTTCATTATCTCTTCTCTGCTTCTTTAAAAATTTCATTTTAAAATGACTGATCTCACTGAAAGCCTTGATGTTGCACTGTGTTCTCCTATCCCAAATCTTTACTTTAGCACTCCAGTTTTCCCTCTAATGAAGATTTCAATCACTGTTTGCTTTACTGTCAACCTTGACTGGCTGTGAGCATAATGAACTCCCTTAACCTCAGAGGAAGCCACTGCAAATCTGTCAGGGTTAATGGGCTCACAGGCTGGTGATTTCACTGCACGCTGTCCCCAAGGCAGCAGGAGAGTCCTGCAGCAGCCTGACCTCCACAGCCTGACAGGAGTGGGAGGGCAGGAGGAGGTCTGGCTGACAGAGCCAGGCACGCTCCTGTGTTTTCAGTAAACACTGCCTGGAAAATGGGCCTGCTTTATAGCCCAGATTAGAGACTAAGATAGACAGATAGATAGATAGCAGCTGGCTGTGATGGAGAAGCCCTCTGAGGGGAACTGCAGGGCTCACTTGGGGAAGAACGTGCCAGGAAATCAGGCAGCAGTTGGTGCGCAGACATGCAAAGCAACAGTGGCAGCTGAAGGTTGTAGTGCAGGTACAGAATTGAAGTAGTGGCATTCTCTGCTACCATCAAAGCTGTGCAGCTGCTCAGTCCCTGCACAAACCTTCCTTCCTGCTTTCCCACAGCTGATCCTGCATCTGGGCCTCCTTTGCTGCAGCTTCAGCTCCCTTTCTAGAATTTTTTTGTGAGGGCATACACGTTGTAGGAGCTGCAGCTCCTCCAGGAGAGTCTAAATCACCACCTGGAAGCAGGCCCCAGCTTTTTGCTCTGCAGCTGCACTGTTGAACTAGCCAGTCCAAAGCCACCTGAGGAAGTCTACACAAACTGCAGCGTGTGTAGACTTCCTGCAGAAGATATTCCTCCTGTTTCCACTATGAAAAGAGCCTGACCCAAACCAATTTGTCTCCAGAAAAGAGCAACATGAAATACATTTGCAGGCAAGACACTGAAATAGCAAGGCAGGTTGCATGGCTGCTAAAGAGATGACCCAGCCTAACTGGAAACACGGGCACCAATGGCACAAGGGCAGGACAGGTCCTGCATGGCAGGTCCTCTTGGTGGAGCATGATCTCAGTATCTGATCAATTGCTGGCTTAAACCTAGGTTTATTGTGTGATTTTGGTTATTTAAATCTCTTACTTTCTTAGTTCATCAAATTAGATTGCTTTGTATAGGAATGTTGAGAGAGAAAACCAATGAATGACTCTGAGATATTCACCTGGAGTGGGGGTGCAGTTGGTCATCTTGTTAGACTGTGACTAAAGATGTAGGAATCAGGGTCTTTTTCAGGAATTTCCAATTCATTCCTTTTACTTACTTTAACCCTATAAAAGCAACAGTCTTTCAAATGTGAAAGGAACAAATGCTGTGATTTACACATTTCCTCTTTGCTTTCCTCACCTGATTTTCTGGCTAAGGTACCATCAAACAGCAAGACATCTAGAAGGAATGCTTCAGCCACAAGTTCAATGTTCTCATTGTCCTTCTCAAGAGGGTTATTGAAATAATTTCAGAGAATACTGGCACACAATTTTGCCACTTTTTTTTGCTTTTTTTTTTAAACTTCTGGACCAATGCTGTTAAAATAGACGAGCACCCACATTTACCCTGCATTGGTGCAAGCTAGCAAGGCTGGAAAAGGAGTTTTCCTTTTATTTTCCTCTTATTTCACATTGCACTGCAGACACAGTGTATTCTATTCTCTACAGTCTTTGTGTCACATCCTCACTTACTCTTGCTGCCTCCAAGAGTAAAGTTTTTGAAAGCAATAGAATCAGTCTGAGTTTAAATTCCTCTACAGCACAGACTCCAAACCTGGTCTGGCTCTTAGCATAGGAGTCACAAAGGCAATTTGATTTTCCCTTGTTTGTTTTGGCACTCCCATAACAAGAAAGTCATTTCATATGTAGGGTCGGATAGAACATGCTGGCCAGTAAAGGCTTCCAAAACTAAACTTCAGTCAGGAACCTCTTAACTGGGACACTGGTAATTGGATTTCACTTTTCAACAGCCATTTCATTGCAGCTCCTGCACTCCTAGAAAATGAGGCACCAACCACCTTTTGTGATTTTGAGTAATAAAAGGCTAATTGCCACCTTCCAATGTCACATGCCAAAAGTATCCTATATGATGTGAATGCCTGGAGGACAGTTGTTTGCTCAGATGAAAAAAGGAAGTAAAATTACTTTAAAAACCCACCAAAACCCAAACCCTGAGTAATGAGTGATGTTTTTAATGAGCAGCAGAAATGCAACCATAGTCTAGCTCCCACTCTATGAAACAAACCATTGTTTACACAAATAACTGCTTTAGATTTTGGGGGATTATGGCTATACTTCCCTAAGGCATTACCTATCACAGAACACTCTGGATTGAAAAAGAGGCCTAAGATTGTTGAGTCCAACCATTAACTTAACACCACCAAGTTCACCACTAAACCATGTCCCCTAAGTGCTACATCTGCATGTTTTAAGTCTGTTTTTAAACTTTAGAATGAGGCTGTATTTTCACTAAGGAAATAAAGCTTTCTGGATGGAATTTGCTATATTTAATCAGTTAGGTAACCAGTAAGTTTATACATTACAGTTAAACATTCATTATGTTTTATGCAGGGAAAAAATGTGAATGTGAAGATTCTTTGCTTGGTTTGAGAACAAAGCTTGGAAAAACATGCAGAAGTAGCTAAGCAAATATAATTACTACGTATGGAGCAGAAAAAACAATAATTTCCAGGATACTTAGGCACATGTGGATACAGAGAGTTGTAGGGGATTATGACTTTCTTCTTTCTGAATTCATAAAGATGACATTTCACTGCAAAGAAAGCTCTGTTCATAGACTGATTTTGAAGGAAATAGCCTTGAGGTTGTTCTAATCCTGCCAGGGAGAGTCAGTACAATAAGTCTCAGATTCACACCACTGGCTAGGAGAGCAGCTGAGACAATGGAAGCAGTGGAAGTAAAGGTCTCCAGTGGATTTATGGGTCAGGTTCTCAGCTACCTAGACAGGCTGCAGTGCTGTACCTGCAGATCTGATGGCCTGGTTGAACACTCTGTGTTTGTGAGAGAGGGACATGTAACAGCCCAGCAACTCCTCCTTTCTTCTTACTGCTGTTTTTCCCAGGAAGCTTCTTAACATTGCTTATATGAAATGCTGGAGTGAATCTGGATCTCTGAGATGTCTCATTTTCCTTAATGCTCACAGTTAACTGAAATATTAAATATATAAAGTGCCACCCTCTTATTATTTAAAGCCTAAATTAACATAATTACCATAATTAAGACAAATGCTTTTTTCAGTCTATTATGTCTCAGCTTTTCCTGAAGGCAGATTTATTATCTTCGGGCCAGCTTTTATCTAACAGTGAAAGCATTATTGAAATTGGTACCATTAATGTTCATACAGACATGCACATCACCACTTACCTTGATATTACTGATTTCTACCCCAAGTGTCTAGGTGAAATATTTTGTGGCTCATTAGAAAGACCCAGTATTAACTGAAAAAAAAGTTGAAATAGAAAAGGCTGTACTAGCAAAAGTACAGAAATCTTTAACACAGATTGAAAATGTGCCAAACCAGTGGTCAAAGCCATGAAGTCAAATCTTCCTATGTTTCCAGTTTGGAATTTACTTATACTACAAAAAAGAGGAACAAAAGGACTCACATAAGACATTTTTACCAAGCTAAGTTGGGTACTGTTAGGAGATTTGTAGCACAAGCTTCCTCACTGATTGTATTCAGGCCTACCTTGAGATGCATCAAGGCCTTGCCTTGATGGCAGTAGACATGGGGATGTCTTGATTATGTCTCTCTCTCAGCTGCTGTGATAAACAAAATTAATTCAAATCATGAAGATCTGATTGGCTTCCCTGCAAAACAAAATACCTATGAAGACACATTGCACATAATGGAGCTGTAGCACAGTGCCTCTGCACCCATAGCCAATGAGTGAGGTTACTCCCCAGTACTCAGCTAACTGGAACATCCCTGAAGCTATCAGGACACAATCTGACAGCTTTTATCCTTATTTCAGAAAAAATAAATTCCAGTTTAACTCTTCCTTATGGTTGATAACTCATATTACAGTGTGCACTCATAAAATGAGTGCTATTTTATTCAAATATAATGTCTCGGTTACGGCAGCAGCAATATAAACTTTACTGAATGTTTTATTGTCACACAGCATTCCTTGCAATAAAGGCATCTCAGTCACCCTGAATGCTCCTGGAAAGGATTGCTCTTGTGTAAGATCAGGCTGGCAGTAAGCATATCTCAGTATGCCATTACCCTTAGTACAAGAAAGTCCTTTTTGTGTTCCATTACATGTTTCCTTCTTTATAAAAAGCCCAAGGAAGGGCTCAGAGGCCTGGGCAATGCAGTGCAAAAAGGAAAGCAGGAGGGTGGAACACAGCAGAGGGACAAGGGTGGAGCCACTGCATTTCCACTGTCCCTACACACCTCCAGGACTTTCAGGTTCCCAGAGCACAAGTGTGCCCTCTGAGCTTGCCACCCTAAACCTTTTCCAGCAAACCTGAGCCCTGGCAATCAGATACTCAGAGAGGATCGATTCTGGCATCAAAATTAGTGTTCAGATTTCCAAGAAGTTTTACCACCATGCTAAGATTCAGGGTCTTCATTTGGTGCATTTTTCTGCAAGCTGAAAACCCAAGCTCCACTATGAGTGGCTGCCCACAGTCACAGTGGCTGCCAACTGTCAAATCTGTCCTTACAAATTAGTTCTTATCAGAAGCCAGACCACAAGCAGAAAGTTCAAGTGGGGTCTTTGTGATCTGGATAGCTGGTTTCCATTTTTAGGAGTAAAACCCATTAAAATATTCTACCCCTATTTTCTTTTCCTGTTTGGTGAGTTTGTGGTATGCCAGGAATGCCAGCTGTTCATTTAATACCACTCATGACTGTATAGAGACGATATTTCTTTCACTACCTCATTACTGAAAAACTGGCAAGCTCAGGGTAGTGCAGAGCAGAACCTTTCCATGGCCAGGGGTGCTAGCCACCCAAGTTTTCTGCTACAAATGATCAATCTTTGTGGCAGTCATTTTGTTGGTCCACCTTGAATTGTGGTTCAGAGATTGTTCATTTCTGGAACTGGAAGAGTTTTGTTAAATATAAAGACCAGAAACTGTCCTGACTGTTCTTCAAGGCAGTTCTCCTTGATTGTTGAAGTAGCCAAAACTCTATCACCTTTCCTAGAAGATCAGAAATGGGCATCTCTAATAAAACTCACCACATGCAGATCTGGATTTGACAGACTTTATCATAAATTGCCTCAACTTTCTGTTACATTCACGTGGAGTCCTTTACCCCATAGACAATTATTTGATTGATCCTTTTCCACTGTAAACAATCAAAACACCAGCTCTCATAATTCCACTACTTATATCATTAGGGCCTACTCAGCACAGCTGTTCAAACATTTGTTAAATCACTTCACAGCAAATAACAATATGGTGCAGCATGCCTGTTCCTCATTTCAACTTAACCATAGCAATATTTAGCATGCACTAAAATAAACATATGCTGCATTCACAAAAAGAAAATACTTAATCTTAACAGCAGCCTGCAAGTCTCAGAGGATACTGGAAAGTTCCATAGGTAAGTAGAGCCTTAAAGGCTGTGAAAGATGAATAGCTTCATTCATCCTGAAACCTAATTCCTAAGAATGTGCACCCAGAAGTTCAAACAATCTGACTTTACACTTTGGTGCCCAAAGGCTGGGCCTGATTCTGCATCTATTAATTTATTTTGTATGTATTGTAGCAAAATCTACAATCCACTGAAAATACCAGGAAACTGTTGTGATAGAAGGAAACAGTGAAAAGAATGCCCAGCACTAACACACCAGTGTGAGAAAACAGGTGTGAAGTGACTCACTGAAAGGAGATCATCTACTAAGTCAGGGAGCAAAATTCAAGTTTTATGACTTCTTTGTTTATGTCCAAGCCACTGGACCCTTCTGGGTTCCTTAATATGTCCTGATCCCCTACAAATTCTTCCTACTGCACCCTTAAAGTTTACATAAACAAATCTGAAAATTTTGTCTTAATTACTGACAAAATCTGTGTAAAGATATATTTCTCTCCCTCCATGTCTCCCTTTCCTACAGGGACCTTAGCAAGAACTTTATGAATCAAACAAGAAACGAGACCATCATCTCAACTTGCTCATGCCTATTCCAGTGCTCCTGCTCCAGGACTTCAGAGCCTGGAATTTGCCAGGAGTGATATAATCAGCAGCCAGCTCCACTCAGAGCTGAGACTGCAAACACACAGGGCTCCCTCTAGACACAGGTTTCAGACGAGCTGCTGCTTGGCAAAATATCAGAACCCTGTAACAATTTTACACAGGTGAAGAATTCACGGAGCCTGTTTGCTTGCAGAGTTCTGTTCAGTCTCATTGATAAAGATCTACTGCAGCCTGCTACCTATGTAAGGAAAAAGTAGAGATGCCTTCAGCTGGCAGCAGGAAACCACAGCTCCTTTCTCAGGACTGCTTTGACTACACACTCACTGTCTTTGCAGAGTCCATCCCTACTTGTTTCCCTCTTTAGAGGATTCTGTTTTCCCTTTATAGCTTTACTATCAACTGAAAAATATCCAAATCTTTCCATCGTTCTGTTTTCTTCTCTGAGAACAGCACAAGGCATTTTTCAGGTATCAAAATTAATTTCAAAATTCTGTTCCTAGGACTAGATTCCAATATGAACACATTGCAGAGACTTCCAAACTACAAATAGCACTGGATGGCAAAAAAAAACTAGTTGTGTAGAGTGGTATTTCGGAGCATTTAGGCTCACTGGAATTCACTATGACTAAAATCTTTTGAACCATCTCAAAATTATAAACCATAGAATATAGTATTTAACTATGAAAATAATAAAAGATTAGACATGACCCCTTTTAAGACCACAGTGGCATTTGTGACATCTTACAGCTTTTTATAGAGTTATTTATTCAGTTTACAGTGTGTATTTTGAGTGTATACATAGCACAAGGAGTAGATCTCATGAGTGATACAACTTTGTTCTGAGGACAGAGGGAATGTGATATTGGAAGTTCTCCATGAACTGTCTGAAAAGGTTTTCCCTAAAGGTTTTTTGTGGGGGAGCTAAACAGAGAAATGTGTAAATGCACTTTGGGTTCAGCAAAGACCAAGTCTATAATGCCTTTTCTATTTCAAGATCTCTATTTATTTAAAAACCTAATTTCTCAACCTCTAGTTTGCATGTCTTTGACAACTTTCATTCACACCATATGCAAATACTAAATGTGTTACTGTTAGGAGTAACATGAGATGATTTATTATTCATTTAATCAGATGAATCTGCTAATTCCACAAGACTATAGTTTTGAATTCTATCAATATTTGCATTGCCAGTAACTGGAGTCAGCTAAGCATGTAGTTGGTTCAGTTTTATGGAGGGCTATTAGAGCAGGTTTAGTTTTGCATATTGAATGTAGACTCCTTTGGGATCCATAAGGAGACTGCTGACTTTCTGCTCTTTCCTTGGCTACTTCTGGCCTCTGTTGGAGGCAGGACACTGAGCTGGATGGACCCCCAGTCTGACTCCATGTACCTCACTATACATTACACAGGTATTTCATGTATAAAGAGCAGAAAAACGGTATTTACACTCTGTATTAGCAGGACTCTGCTTCACACTGAATATCATCCATTCTCCAAATCAAGGCTGTAGTTAGACAAGAATTGTTAAACAGCTAAATTAGTTGAAAATATGAGGTGAATCACTGCTGCCTCTCCAAGCACGGCACTTTTATGTAGGCTTAGAAATATCTTCTACTTACTTTTTGATAAACTCACAAAGGCATAAAGTAGTTGTAGCCAAGGCAGTGCCTAAGAAGCACTCCCAGAGCGGCTGGAGCCAGGCTCAGGGGGCTGCTGGATGCAGCACAGCTACAAGCCGAGGGGATGGGCGACACCCCTGAATGCGCCACTGCATCTCCATAAACACCCATTGTGCTCTCTCCATTAACAGCACATCTTAAGGCTGGGAACCATGAACGCGTGCGGTTGGAACGTTTAATTTGGGAGACTGGGGAAGCGTGCTCATCTCCTGCGGCTCCTTTTTCTCTATGCTCTTCCTTAATAAGGCCTCAGCATTGCACGGCCACTGAAGAATTCAAAGAATGCTATTAACCAAGATACCACCCTGATAATTAAAACTGAATACTTGTTCTGAAAGAATTCCATAGCAAATCTCAAGTTTTACACACATAAACTTCTTTTCAAGCTAAAATATTACAGCTTTTTGTTTTCTAGGTGATGTCTCAGCCTTTTTTTCCTTTTATCACTCTTTCCCAATAATTACTCCACCCCATTAATGAAACTGTATTATTATTCCTTCATAATCTAAACCCCAGTTTCCAAGGTTTGGTCTCAAGAGTTTGTTCTCTGCTGGCTGGGTTGCTTTTAGAGTGTGGCTATACCTGCCTTTGTCACAAGGGAGAGAAAAGAAGGGAAGAAATTATAAAGGGAGTGGTGGATGAACTGAATTGCTGGAACTTATGTTCTCTTAGAGCAAGGAAAAATGTGTCAGTGGCTGAAAAAATAGAGAAAAACCATCAAGATTAGCTCTCACACACTTCATCTACTTGAAATGTGCATATTTTCTGTAATTTCATATTTTTCTGGACAGATGAAAACTGCAGCTCAGATTTGGTCTCTGGGAGTTGTCATACATAAAGACTCTGACCTGGAATCTGTTTAGCACCCCAGGACAGGCAGGAAGTCAAGAAAGCCTTTTGGCTACCAGCAGTGAAAATGCTGCTGCAGTCACCCTGAGAAACAAACGTGGGCACATCCACACATAAATATTTCAGGAATCCTTCCTCCTCAATTCAAAAATCTAAGCCTTGCCTCACTGTTAATGTTAGGAGGAAAAATAAATACATCATAAAACCCCACTTCCCTGAATACAGCCACCAAATGAATTTCCCTGAACACCCCATCAAAACTGAGATTAAATCACAATTACAAGTTGTTGATCACTATATAAAATCCTACATTTGTACCCTCAGTCTTGTATTGAAGCACATGTCACTCGTTCTGGGAACAAAACATGAAATTTATGCGTATCTGAATACAAAAGGTGACTGTAGAGGAAAATAAATTGATAAATACATCTGAATTCTTCAGTTCTGTGAATTGCCATAGCAGTTTCAATTCTCAAGGCTTCTCCAAGCTCGTTTAGCTTTAGGACTTCACAGAAAGGAAAGAGTTTGTGTAATAACTAAGCCCAGAGCTCAGAAACTGCATCTCATTTCAAAAATATTTGAAATGCTCTCATTTAACAGTTTCTGAAATGAAATACAGCAGACTTCCAGATCTGAAACAGCTCATTTGCAATGCAAAGTTTTACAAAAGCTTAATAGAATTTATGCTGATCTTTTTTTTTAATCCAGAGAATTGTCCTTCTAGACACTCAATGGCCCTGGCAATGAAAAAGGAGGCTGAAGTACTTAATTTATGTTAGATACCACATCTCAGAGCAGTTTAAGACAGAGGAAGACACTGGTACTTGCTGCTCATCATCTCAGTAGAAAATGGTTTGCAGCACTGCCCTTACACAGACACTGACATGATCCTTCCAATGTAACAAATTGCTTTACATTATGGGAATGTGGCATTTCAAAAGATGCCCATTTGCTTTCTTGCATCAAAACAAAAAACGTCTAGTGCATTGTTATGCCTTTTTAGCAGGTATATTGAAATCTAACCATATAGCTGTGATAATGACCTCTTTGCTTGCTATCAGTTAATGTTGAAACAGCACACAATACGAGAGAGGGAAACATGGCTTAAGATTCATTTTCCCATGTTATAAAATGCAGAACTCTACTGATCTTATCCTTACCACAGTGCTGTGGGTGACATGGCTGTAAAATATGCGGAATTTTTGTTGTTTGTTGGTTGTGAGGCTTTTTTTTTTTTGGTTCAGCTTTTGGTTGGTTGGTTGGTTGGTTTGGGTTTTGTTTGATTTGGGTTTTTGCTTGTTTGGTTTGGGTCACCACATTTTCAAACTATGGCTTGAGCACACTGAGAGTACTGAGATTCCTATAAAACAAGGGTTTGGATAATGAATTTCAGTTTCACTTATTTCTGGTTTCTCAGCTTTGAGAATTGTCTCTGCAGCCAATGAAGCCGTTTTGTACCATCACAAGATTTGTGATCTAAATTAAAACCAGAGGCTCTAAAAGGCAGACAGATGTAGTCAAGCTCTAAAGAGCCAAGATATGCTATTCTTTTGTTTAAAAAGAACATTAAATTCTGCACCTGAAAAGCACAATTCAACGTAAACTCCCTTAGAGTAAAGCCCCAGTTTTACTCATTCTTTTTCTATAAAACTGAACAGTGAATAATTCAAATGTTTCATTAATTTTGTAGGAACGGGATAATGTTAAAAGAGTACAAGTCTATAACCTCAAGTGCTCGGTGCAGGGGAAGAAGTGAAGGCTTGGCTGGGGCTGGAATTCGCCCCCGGGCAATGTGGGAGCCTCCCGATGCCAGCGGAGGGGTTCGTGAGGGGAGCAACAACAGCGCTCCGCAACCTGCGGGGAAACACCGCACTGAACGAGCAGCAGGGCAGGGCAGAAGCAGCTTAGGGATATCCAGAACGATCTGCCCAGTGTTGTGCTGCTCATCACCTGCCCAGCGGCACAGATATCCTTTCCCTCCCCGTCTCCAACCGGCTCTCTCCCCCTGCAGCCAGGAACCGCCGCGTTCCATGAGTCTGTGCGCAAAGGGAGGGTTCAGGAGCAGGACGCTGGTGAGGTGCAGGACCGGTTCTGTACCTCGGCACACGCAGGGGCTACACTTGTCCTGCTCCCAGACCCTGGACAGGGGACACCGGGGACACGGAGGGCCCGGGCACCGCCGCCGCTCGGGACCGGAACTGGTCGGGAGGGCGGGAGCGCCGTGAGGGGCTCGGGGGGCTCTGAGGGCAGGGCCGCGCCGATGGCGTACGGCTCCGGCTCCACGGTGGTCCCACAGGTCCCGCGGCTGCAGGGCCACCAGTGCCTGCACTGGGCCGGGGACACACACCAGATAAGGGCCACAGCTCGGGGACTGACGGTCACGGCCAGCTCTTGGTCTGACTTTGCTCTAAAACTACAGTGACGGAGATACCAGAACCTTCCTGCAGATCTCTTCTAGGTGTTTCGTACTCTTGTTATTTTCCACACGTATATAAATACACACACAGACATACACACACACACACACACACGCATATATATATATATAGAGAGAGATTATTTATTCTGAGGGTTCAGCCTCTCTCTGCAGCGCCTGAAGACCGATGCAGTGTTTAGCTGTCCTCCCTCATTTCCACCTCCAGACTCCAGAGGCTGATGTCCCTCCCCAGCCCCTGCAGTCCCCCAGCCCCACTGTGGCCCCGGTATGGATCTGTCACTCCTGTCCTGGTGCTTTGGTGGTGGTGGCCTGCCAAGGCTGTTAGACTGGTTTGGCTTGGCTTTTTTTCCTGACAAAGTCAGGTTAGCTGTGACTTTCACCTTAAAGTTTCTTGCCATTTGAAAGAGATATTTGCTAGCATGGTTGAAGGGTTTTTCTTGGAATTCAGTTTAGCTGGCTGACTTTTAAAGATTTCTTTTCCCCCTTTTTCTTAAAAAAAAGGAAAAAACCATGTACCTTCCATCCTTTGCAATGCTTCATCCATTTTCTGTGATAACCTAGGACAAATTGTGTCAAGTTTTATAAAATTAATGATTCATCTTAGCACAGCCTAGGTTGCTCTTTTTAGTTTCTCATGTTTGACCTAAGAAAAAAATTACTAAGTTTTTGATCACAAAAACACAGACCAGACTGGTAGGCTTTGAAAAAGACAATCTTCTTCAAGGAGATCAAGTCTTTTTAACATACTTGTCCATTTCGTAAATACACAAATGTCCATTTCATAAATAAACACTGACCGGTTTTGTTATACCAGCGTTCTTCAGCACAACCTCAGCATTTTGGCTTCACGCAAATAAAATTCACTTACTCAGCAGCTGTAATCCAGCTTGTTGGAGTAGAAATACTGAGTGGAGAACAAACTGATTAAAAATGAATACAGGGATCCTACTGGAAAAGTGAGATTTCCAGAGAGGACACTATGAAAGACAGCAAGCATGATTTAGGCTAGAAGGGAGGGATGGGACTTTCCTCATCACATAATGTCAAATACAGGAAAATATGAACAGACTTAATAGGTAAAATGGTGTGAAGTGTTCATGGCATGGAAATGAAGGAAATCTGAGCTGCTGGAACAAATGGTGTATGGAGACTCTGCAGTGGAAGCTGAATCAGTTCCTAGACCAGAGCGGGTTGGTAATGGGAATAGCTGAAATTTCACTTTTATAGGCATATAGTAATTATATGCAAAAAAGTGATATATGAGAACACTTCAGTGTTTATGCTTATCTCCAACTGAGCTTTAGAGGTTCTGTTGAGAATAACATAAAATGTAACATTTTGTTCCTGTGCAATAAACAGTAATTAGGAAGCAATTTTAATTTAAAGCCAGCTAGGGTTTTGCTGTTTACAATAACTAAAAGACAATGACTAAGTGCACAGTATCCATGAATGAGAGATTAAAAATATTAATAATGAAGAAATATTAATAAAAGGACATGACACACTCAGTACAAATGAACACATCCTTAAATAGTTTTCACAACTTTAACTACCTATTCCAGTTCCTAAGTAGGCAGCATTTTAAGTTATGCACTTCATCCTGCATCCTTTGCTTGCCATCCCAGTCTACCACATCACCACTTGCTTTTCAGCAATTATCTAGCTCCCCTATCACCCCTAGTTTATTTAATTTTATGTTTTGTCATGTTTCAAAACTATGGAACACGACATATCTATTCTACTGAAGACCTAAGTTGCCAACCTAAGAGCCTTTAGTTAAAATACTATTTTAATACTTTATTGTCCTTACTCCACTGCTCTGCAAATTATCCAAACTCATTACTGAGGCAAAGTCAGTGTTTTAGCTCCCATAAGTTGTTCCTATGCATGGCAGAAAGAAGATCTTATATTTTAGTAATTTGGCTAAAAGAAGATTAGAGGTGGCATCTGTCTGGAATAACTCTCTGGATATATTTCTAAAGTGATATTAAAAAAAGACAGAAAGAAGACACTATGGTAAACTTAATTCTAGCTTTCAGTTTCAGTTTTTTGATGCAGAATTGTCTACCAAATATCTGGTTGGCTTCAGTGGGAAGCAATTTACTTTTAAATCTTCAGAGTGGCAAGTGGGGAATATCCTTTGTTCAGAAGACAATTGTGCTTGTTTATTGTCTGATAAATCAGTAGTAGAATTAAAAATGAAGGTTAAAAATGAATTTTTGAAGGCTGGAAGATTGAAAGAAATGAGAGTTAAAATAAAGACAGCAAGATACTTAAGGCGTATCAGTGAAAAGGACCAGAAGGAAATCATCAGCCGGTGATTTTCCTTGTTATGCCTGATCTGCAGCAGCTTCACCATCTGTTGTTTAGGTCTAAAGACTGTAATTTTCCTGAAATTCTGATTTATTTGTATTTTAAATGAATGCCTTCCTTCAGCATTCCCACACAAACCCCAAGCATTTGCAGAGAGACACAGACGTGTTTCTGCCCTACCTAAATTGAACAATATATTAGAAAAACCCCAACTGTTTAACAATTGTTGCCATGTCTGCCATTTCTATGTTGTATCTAAGAATTTTATTCTATTTAAAATTTTTCTAAGTGAAATTCTTATTGACTTTAGCTTTAGGTCTGTCCCTCTGTGCCCTCATGTAACCGGTGGTGGAGGAGAAGGAGTTCCAAAGACTGACTGGGTTAAAACTAATTGGAGAGGAGTCATCAATACTTTGGAAAATTGGATGTACATTGAGCCAGTTTTGATTTGCCTTGAAAAAGTCAATCCACTAAAAAACCATGCATGCTGAACAAGAGCAGAAAAATCAGTCCTCCAAACAGAATCACAGTAAAGAAAAGCACTTTGTCTTTTCACTAAATTTCACAATATGGAACTGCCATCATGACCTCATTTAGAGTAGAGCCACTGCCTTACACACTGAGCTTCACAAACTTGTTTGCGAGTACAGCTCATGACCCATTTCTCCTCTTTAGTCCTGGTTTTAGGTAAAGCTCCATTCTGGTACTATCTGATAAAAAGCTTTTAGAGCTAAAGATGGTGTGTCCATTATGTTGCCACATCAAGGATGTTAATGATATGAGGTGAAAATACCACCACTAAAAAGTCCTCCCAAGCCCCCACCCTAAACCCACCACAAAAACCCCAGTGAGTTTTGCCACAGAATAAAATTGTCTCTTTTTTGATAGCAAACTAGTGTACCTTGTTGCATGGGTACAACCTATCTTAGATACATAATGACCCAAATGAGTCATTTTTTATAGCAGTGGAAATAGTCTTTGATGTGCCTTAATGCAACGGACTACTGTTTTGATTAAGGCCTAGATTGCCTTGGCCTGTCTGATAACTGCTACCAAGGGCTAATTTTCACAATAAAGATGGGCTTTTAATCAAAGTTTTCTACACCCTGCCAAAAAAGCTCCTGATATAACCTTTATGAGGATTACTGGCTGCCTCCTCCTGTGTGCAGGATAAGGCCATGAGCCTCTTTGATCAGCACAGGAAGCAAATCCACTCTGCAGAAAAGATGTGACTTTCTAGTTCTCTACTGTTGCTCTGTCCCGTTACAGCTCCTTGTGTAGCAAAACTGATGCCTGACCAACCTAAATCTCAAAATTAATCTTAGAGACAGTCTCCTCTCTAGTGAAGGCAGACTGAGACTGCTGAGACTGTCAAGGTTTCACAGAGTGGCTTTCCACAACAGTAACATTCGTTGGACTCAGTTTCCTCCGTACCAGATGAGCCAAAGAGAAACTGCTTGACAGCACATAAATATTTAATTTAAATTTCATTATCAGACTCACTAGATATGACTAGAAAGGGAAACTGGAAGAATTACATAATATGTTTAAAAATGAAGTTTGAGGTAGTATGCATAGTATAAATTATGTTCCACATTTAATGAATGACATGAAACAACTTTATCCGGAGGAGTATCAGTAACACAGAACCTTGTATGACCTATGCCTCTTTCTATTTTTTGGGAGATCCCAGAGTGAGTATTCTGGATCAGAGCAGCATGCCCAATGAGTGAGCTCCCCTCACTGCTGGAATGTGACACAAAGAAGTCCCTGACACAGCAGTGACAGCAGAGGAAGGTGCACAGAGTAAATGGCCTGTGCTGCTCACTGGCTGTAGGGCACACAAGTGTCAGGGAGCTCTCCTGAAGCAGAGCTCCCATAGTCTGGGCAAGCTCCGAGCTCTGCTTTTCTGGTTCTTGGGCTCTGATCTGTGCCCAGCCAGCAGTCTGCTCGTAGATGTGAACTTGAGTTGCGCCTGGAACTTCACCTTGCATTCCCTTTTAGGTGGTTGAGACAAATCACCTCTCTCCTGCCCTGGCTGGTTTCCCTAACCCTGTGCTATCTCTCTGAGCTCTGTGTGCTCCAGCATTGCAGTGCCCTAGGGCAGGATTAGGCCATTTGTTTATATATAAACACGTGGCACACTCCTCCTGCACAAGTGTTTGTTTTTGCATAGCTGGCAGATAACAGGGCTGTAAATTTTATTGCTAAATATTATAAACATAGATGTATGCTTTTTGCCCCCAAGAATTGTGGTTTGGGTTGGATTCTGATCTCACTTTTGCCAATTTTTTAACTGATTTCCCAGTCATTTATCCATGTGTGACATTAGATTAAAACTTTATGGGTTGTTTTTCAATAGCACTGACATTACTTGTGGGTACTGTTTAACATAATATAAGCAATTTTTAAAAATCAGGCTATTTTTCAGCAAGATGCAAATGCAAATGATTAAAATAATACATTTATTTCCATAATTTTCAACTTAATACCTTATTATATATATCCCTACGGTATAATGAACATGACATTTTTCTGATGGTTTTATGAAAACAATTATTTCTGGTTTCTCTGTTCTGTACATTACCAGAAAATCCATCTAAATTCCTATTAACACATATTTCTTCCCATTGTTTTTCCTTCTAGAGTCAGAATTTACCACCACAGAGAACAGCTGCTGCTGCATTCTACTATTTCTTCTCCACATCATCTCAAACTGCTCAGGATTTGATGAGGTAATTTCAGTACTGTCACATCACACTTGAAACAGAATAGCTAAAATATGTGAGAGGTGTTCAAGAGTTTGCTTTTCTGTTTGTGTCTTTGGACACCATGAAATCCCTTTTCATACATGCTCCCTTTCCATTACCAGGACATATGGGATTGGGTAGCAGGTGCTTCTTTGCACACTACTCTGAGTAGGTCAGAGGTTTTAATCCCCGAAATAATTCCAGTTCAAATATGCCTTCTGAAGAAGAAAGGAAACAAAGTAAAACTGAACACAACAAATGTTGTGTTTAGAATGGTTTTTGGTGGTTCAGGCAATATTAAACTGATGAAAATAATCTAAAGAGACATGAACTATTTCAGAACACAACTTTACAGATTTAGAAAGAGGTTTTCCAAATGACAGTAATGCATACTGTGTAGTTCTGCATGCTTCACTGTAATTTTCAACATTCTAAGATCATTAATATGCATGATCCTATCTTTTTATGCTTCAGTTCTTAGGTTTCATGTGCTGTCTATGTCTGAAGTGGCATAAAAGGTTACTTTATTTGTGTTTATAATGTCATCACTTGGTGATACTTATGTGATCATCTGTTACAGAAGTGTTACAAACAGCAGGGTGACAGAATTAATGCAGTTGCAAACTACATGCCATAGACAACAGGAAATGCATTTACATTTGTATCACCAACTCACCACTGGAAAGTCTCTTTATAAATGTGCATCATCAACATGTGAGTAATGTCCTAGCACAGTTAAGCTATTCCATACAGCTCTTTTGGATTTACCTTACAACTACCATTTGATACATGCTGAATTAAGAACTATATTTCTTGTAAAGCTCACCTTTTATACCATGGCAGGTGTAGGGTGCCCCTGTTTACCAGCCCTAATCAGAAGAAACTGCAGAATGATCAGGGCTCTTAAAATTTTGGTCCATTCTGAGAGGGTTTTCTGCCTAAATAATGACAGATGCAGAAAGTTAAAGAGAAGACAGCTCCTGCTGAGTCTAAAACTCTATATAATGAGGATAAAATATATATATGCACATATTTTTGTAATCAAATTCTCCTATTGTAATTCTTTAAAGAGCCATCACAATTCAGCTTAAATAGGTCTGCTCAGTGGGAGTGTGTGTTAAGTCCTTTCTGCAGAAAGGTAAGGAGGGCTTATTGTTTCCTTGGGGGCTGCAGCAAGGAGATAATTACAAGCTGTAAGATATAATGACATGGACAGGGCATGGAGTGCAGGGCAGAGGGATGATGGTGATACCTTTGATTGCAGGCTAGGGAGCTGCATTGAGTTACAATTTTTAACCAAGCACACAATAACCCAGGTATGCTGTGTCCTCCTCCTCTCTGTGACTGTCAGCTGTCATGGTAACATTGCTGTGCAGAATAAAGGGGAAGGGGTTTTATAAAGTCTCTTAAAAGGGACAAATCTGACTTTTGCTCATACCCTTGCCAGTGATTTTTTAAAGTGATCTCAGACATTCTAGTTTGAAACACCACCTTCCTGCCTCACCTCAGACATGTCCATTCATTCCAAACTTCAGTTTGCAAATGAACAAAATGCAAATACATGCATAATTTGCAGAAAGCTGGCACTTTGCAGGGAAACATAACAAAGACAGTTTTATAATGCATTTTCCTTCATTTAGAAGCCAAACATGCACTGGACACAAAGGAAAACATCAGTCTGCATTTAATACATACAGAATTATGTTCTGTCACATATTAGCAGTGTTCAAATGTAAGTATAAAGCAGACAGAGCATGGAGTTTGTAGAGCCAATCCTGTAACTGTAATTGCTCTGAGAGATTAATTGTTCCCACTGCAGCTTTACCAGGCAAATAGATTTCTGTGCCTTTCTTTACCTTAATTGAGCTGTGCTGCCAAGTTCAGACCACCTCTCACTTCAGCCCCCTTCAGTTCCAGCCAGGCAGGTTCCCCTAGAAAAAACAAACAAACAAAGAAACAATTTAGTAAGGAAAAGCTTGTGTGCCTGGGCGAAAGACCTGGCTGTTGGGCTTTATTAAATTGCCTTTGTTTTTTTGCTGTATGTTGAAAATGGATTCAATCTTCCCCTGATTTACTGGCATTTGTTTGCTCATTGTTCCACACTGAATCCATAAGCTTTTAAACCTGGACAAGACAGAGGCTACATAAATCCTCTTGCCTCTGCTGTTGTGGTCAGGGCATTGTGAGAACACAGGCAATGGCTGTGTTGGTCTCATGGTGGTACCTCATGCCCACTCTCTGCTATCAGGAAAGTACAGAATGATGATGGATTTCAAAAGTGAATAGTGGCTTTTATAGTGTTTCAAAATTAAATCAATGGAAAAATAATTAAAAAACCTGGAACTTCTGGCAGATTTTTCAGGAGGTCACTTTGCAGTATCAGACAAATTACTCCAATGCTGTAAGCGTGGGCATATTTGGAAAAAGTAGTTCAAAAGTAGTTCAAGTTTCTATGATGAAAAACTGGTTTTCAGGTACATTTTCTGTTTAATGAGTAATTTAAAGAAGGAGGATGTTCTTTTCTTTTCAAAGGTGGAAGTAAAGGAATCGTGTTATTGTTCAGAGGGTGCTTTCATTTAGGTGCTGTAGTTAGGACAATGGGTTCCACCTGGAGACACAGCTGAGTGCCATTGGAATGACTGCAGCAGGAGCACATTCTCCACCTAGGTTTAACCTACAACAAATACAGTTAATGAAATGCTACAGGTCCCCAGGCTCTAGAACCCTGCAGAAACTCTAATGAACAGAAGTGGATGTCAGCGTTTTTCACTGTGTGGGGTACACAGGGATACATTCAGTCCACTTTAAATTTGTAACACAGCTTTACTTACACAGAATTAATAACCAGCAATTGGCAAAGGCAGTAAATCCTGGCCCTTTACACGAACTGTGATGAAGTTTCATAAGCAACCTTTAAAACTGGTCTGTTCCCTAGTTTGTGTTTAATTACATGTGCATTTAATTTTGATTGTTAATTTGTGCACGGCTCATTTTCTCTGTTCTATCAATGTAATTATCCCATTCTCGTAAAATAACTGTCAAGTCCAAAGTGCCTCTGTCTCCTTTCCAACCCAGTGTGCATCTACAGCAGACGGTTAAAGCTTGCAAAGACCCAGGGGACAGAGTGAATCTTGAGTGTTTGCTGCCCTCATTTCAGGTGTGGACCCTGAATCAGTGTCAGTTGTACTTCTCTGTTCACCAGGTTTAGGAAAAGATAGTGAGCAAGAAGGACCATGTTGAAATTTATACAACAAAGCCCATCTTTCCTCCCCTAACATACACCTATTTTTAAAACTTTTGATGATTTGAAACTGCTTGAAATTTTCTTTTTTCTTTTCCTTTGGAAGATGTGATGGAAGTGTCCCATAGAGCAGTTACCTAAATGCAGAATTAGTCTGTAATTATGTGAGACCATGGATGAAGCTTTGGGACAGAAACTTTGGTGGCAATTTTAGTTTGAGTAGTTCCAGAGTTATTTCCCAGTGCCTGTCTGTTCAGTTTCACTCTTGCTCCACAAAGTACTGCTCCTGCCATTAAATCCTCCAACTTATTATAGGAATATGTGAAGCAGTCAGTGGAGTCAGGGTAAAGTACTGACCATCCTTGCTTTTTTCTTTGGGTTGTTGTTTTTTCCTTACTGGGAAAATACTGAGTTCAACAAGCACAACTTGGAGGCAATAGAGTGGGGCTTAAAATTTAATTTTCACAGAATTTCAGGAATTGCTATACCTCATATGATTCAAATCCAGCCTATAAGTATCTCCAAAATTATTTGCACACAGTACACAGACCTGTGTGTTTTGTCCATACAACTGTCCACTAAAATCTAACATCAAACTTTTAAGATAAATTGCAGGTGAAAATTTCCTTTACAAATACAGTTTGCAAACCGAAACTAGTTAGCAGATGAATAATCTCACTAAATACATAGTAAAAATAGAGTAATAAAGCAGACAGCTTCTCTACTGGATCACATAGATAAGAACAATGATACCCCAAACATCCCAAGAGCTCTCAAAGTTGTGAAGAAACCACTATGACACTAAAGTTCAAAATTTGCAGGAGGTAGATAATACTTCTGCTGTCACTTGTGTCAAAAACCCCTGAACTTGGAAAATTCTCAAGTTCCACATTTTTTGTTTGCTGTCCACACTCCAGGGTTGAGGTCAGCCCTTTCTCTGTCACTTTTGTTGGTGTTAGTGCCTCTGTACGTGGGATAACAGGACACTCCAACCTGTCCCACATGGCAACAAGGAAATAACAGGAGTATTAAAGGATTAATCTGACCACAACTGGTGGCTTCTGTTTCATTCGTGTTCCAGAATTTTCATGTTTCTATCACTGCATTTCTAACTTTGCTTTTGTGTAAGTAGACCTGACCTATGCTGTCCACAGCCTGCTTGACTGCTTTATTTTCATATTATCAGTTATCATCAACAGATTTTTCCACAGCAATGACCTTATTTTTCCCCTTCTGTGCAGGGCTAGGAATGTGAAATGCACTTCGATAGAAGTAGAAAAAATAGAACTGTTTGGCAGTGGTCTGAGGAATTTCAGCCTGTAAGGGTTACCTTACCAACTTGCCAGGGGATAAAAAGGCCTGGCCTCTTTGCATATTTATTTGCATAAATACTGTCTTCAAAAATTGCATTAAGTTACAATATTTGATTTAATCCTAACATCAAAAATCAATTGAATTTACAATATTTGCTTTAAACAACACACTATTTGGAAACCAGAAATAGCATATTGCAAACAAACCTGGAGGTGACTTACATTGCCTTATCCTTGCTTGAGGGCAGGAAATTACATGTTCTTTGGCAGCATCTATTTTCTATCAAAGTGGTTTAAAGATATTGAAGGATACCCATAACAGCAAAACAATGATTGCTCTGCATGGACTTATCTTGCAGAGCCTATCACATTGTTTGGCACATCTACTTAAGGTGCATGCAGACAAGATTAGATAAATCCAAATGTGGAAACAATCTTGCTCCATAACTAGCCAGAGTTAGCTCATATTTACCTTTTTCCAAACAGAACAGGAGATGACTTTGTGATCCTGTAAAAATGTTCAGGTTCTGTAAGCTTTGCATTTTTCCTTTGAAGAAATCTGGGATCAATGAAATTTAATTCTTAGAGCAAATAAGAATTGATCATTGCCTGATTACAGATGTGGCCCTGTGTAAAATGACATTTGTGATAAAACAGTCCCAGTGCAAAGCATGGCTCTTTCTGAGCTCTAGCTCTGTGTGGTGTCTGCTGTGGTGCATCAATGGGGATGGCTTTCTGTGCTGAGGGAAAAACAATGACCCGAGTGTGCTAATTCTGAGAACCTCTGGTTTTAGAACACACAAGACTGACTGTAACAACCCAGCAACTTTTCTATAGGTGACAAGAAAAATGTCAGATAAATTTTACTCTAGAATTTCCTGTTATGAAGAGGAACACAGGTTAAATATTCAATAGAGATTAGTAAGGATCGTGTAGCATCCCAGGAACCAATAGTTTTCAATATTTGCATTTGCGTGCAGGATGCATGTTTGTTCACCATCTAAGTGGTATTTAGTCCACATGAGGAGACATCTCCTTTAGCATGCACGTTTGCATTGTCAACCTGATGGATTGCATAGGAATGAATCCAATAAAATTAAATGAAAAATAATATTCATTTTAGGCTACCCATACCACTCATTAAAGTATATCTGCTCAATTTAAATTAAAGAAAGATGTGTGATAAGGCCAGCTTATTAATATTAATTTTAAACCAGCTGGCTAGAATTTTTTCATTAAGATATTTCCCATTAAAATATGTAATATCATTTAAAAAACCCTAAAATTCTCACCTCTATGAAAATGTTACCTATTTCACTGCAAAAGGGAAATCATCATGCAAGTTCATGGGGTTAGAGAAGTATGAGCATGCCAAATGAGTATCTACAGCCTGGCAAAAGTAAGGAGCAGGTCCAGGAGAATTCCTCACAGCTGAGCTAAACAGGGCTGCTCACAGCTGTGGCAGGCCTAGCATGGGGAAGGATCTTGGAATGCCCTTGCTGCATCTTTAGCCACACTGACCCCTACAAAGAACAGACAGCAAGAGTGAATAAATATCAAACCCCTCATCATTTCTTCTTCTGTGCAAGAATTGTGTTAAATAGGTGTGTTGTTTCTTTTTTTTATTTTTAATAACAGTAAGACCTCTAATTAGAGATCTGCCTGCTTGTGATACATCATATGGGCTCAACAGTTTAAGTCAAGTTAGATGCTTTATCAGCATTAAATAGCTAGGTTCCCAGCTGACAAGGGAAAAAGATATCCCTCCACCTTCTTTGAACTTCTTGAATTCTTAACATTCCTTCCATAAATCATTTAATAGCTGCCCTATTCATAGGAAAATGGATTGCTGAAGTTAAACAGTGGTTTTTCTCCTTCCACTCTCATTGGAGAGGAGCATAATAAATTATGCCTGATTTGCATGCAAGTTTGCATACACAAAACTCTTGTCATGAACTAGCAAACAATGAGCTGCTCATGTCAGAACACATTGTACAAACAACAGCACCAAGTAGCTGCTGAGCTGTATTATTACCCTGCTGTGCTGTGGTACTGAGACTTCACACAAATTTACAGCTCTGCAAAGGCAACAGAAAGGATAAACTCAGCAGCTTTGTCTGTCATCGTGCTGCAGTCCAAATAACCTCCACTGCTTTGTGGGACATCCTGACTCCAGGGGAGTTGTGAGGCCCAGATGAACCTGTGTGCAGAATGTATGAAAAGGTTTCCCTGATGACACAGGTCAATTTTCCCTGTGGTGCCTGGGAAGCATTCATCATTCAGGTAGTGGGCAATGCCCGATTAGCTTCTCTGTGTCGTGTTGCCATGAGAGTATCAGCATTACAATGTGGGCACATTGCTCCTGCAGCTGGGGGCTTTGCAGGGATAAGTGTGTTACTGATCCAGCTGGATGGGCATGCTGATGTCACAGGTCACCTACACACAATTCAAACACTGGGAAAAGCTCTCCTGATGTGTCATGTAGGTTTAGCAGAGCTTCTGACAGCTCTTCATGCAGTGTGATGCTAACACCTGGTACTGCCTGCCTACCTTACTTACCTTCTGGAATCTGCCAGAGGAACAGAAGCAAGGGGACCTAATTAGTGTAAGTCATCACTGGTAAGGAGGATTGAATGAGAGAGGTTAGAGCAGTTCAGGGTGGTTACAAAATCAAAGCATGCCTAACACAAAGAATACTGCTGAGTGTCACACAGTGAAAACACTTTGGAAAAGATTGGAATGGCTACTTTTAGAGTTGCCTCAACTTGGCACCTTCCTTCTCAAAGTGCCAAGGATATCATATGCTGCACAAGGGTATAACTGCTTTGCTGCAAAGACAGAGGAATGCTTTTAGGATTTAAAAAGAATCCAAAGCATGGTGAGGTAAAGCACAATTTGGATTGCAATTTAGCTAACACAAGACATGTAAAAATTCCTTTTAGAGAGGTATTCTGAAAATTAATTTGCACAAAGTATCAGCAGGCAGGATATTGTGCCAGTACACTCAGGGTGGGCTCTTTGGGTAGATCACAGTCCTTAACCTCTTAGAACTAGACTTACAGCAAAAAAAAAGAAAAGCTAAAATGTCTTTCTGTTCAGGTGGTGACAGCCCTGCAGGTTTCTAGCCCACAACAAGCACCAACTGAGATGTATTTAACAGCAATACCTCCAGGACTACAGCAACACAGTCTTGCAGCTGTCAGCACTTAAAGCAGGGAAAACTAGAGGTTCCAAGAAGTGTACAGCAGGCTTTGGGTTCATACCTCACAGATCCAGAGGTGTGGTACTTAGGCAAAAATCTACACAGGTCCAAGGCAACTCTCTAAAATCCTTAAGGAAGAGTTGTAAGGGTTGCTGCAAAGTGCTACAAACTGAAAGTGTTAGGAATTGGCAAACCTACTGGGAAGAAGTTCGTTATTTTCCTCCCCTTGGAATGCTTTCATATGAAGCAACAAAGAAACTATTGACACTACTAACAGTGAAGAGTTTCATAGCATATCCCCTTATGAGGGAAAGCTTGGTGCATTATAATTCAGAGTGAATCTGGCAAAGTCCCCATTGCTGTTTATGGGAGAAGTAAACACTGTGAGGCCTGAGACGTGATTTCCCTCCACAGGGGATACCTGTACCACCTCTTGGTGTCATCTTTGAACAGGTTGTAACATTTAAGCTCTTCTCAGTTTATCATCTAGAAGCTCAGGTATTCGGAATCTTGCAGTTAAACCCAAATCTTTAAACTTGGTGGATTAAATGTCTTGAATTGTAGATGGGGCTCCAACAGGATTGCTGGAGCACAAAGGACCTCAGCTGAACAGAACCTATTACTGCAGGACTCCAGGTTTGCAGCTGATCCCATAACTAGGTGGAGCAACCCTCAGGCTCAGTGGTATGAGGGATCCCTGTGTGCCCAGACCTCTGCTGTGAACCCCAAATCTCTTCTCTCCCTGGCACTAGAGCCAGGGCTGAAGAGCCACACACTCCAGGGCTGCAGAGCCAGGACACAGAATGGGGAAACTGTGGAGTAAGAGCCTGGGGAAGATGTTTCTAATGGGATCAATGACAGTGAAGCTGCCCCAGGGATTCAGCAGCAATATACCTCAGACTTATGTAGGAACTTGTTACTCATTAATCATTAGTCAAGGCACACTGCCTGCCCGTGGAAGTTTCTAATATTGGCAGTTTGCTGTGATACAGAAGGAAAGCAAGTAGTAACCTATTCTGGCACTTCATGGCTGGATGTGTTTGTAGAGATAGGAGCAGCCTGTGAGGGTTAACATTTAAACCAGGAACAAATAATTGCAGAGTCATGAAACAGTGTCCATGGTGGTATGTGAAGACAGCTGTATCTCAACACAAAAAACACTCTAAGAATGAAGTAATCAATCAAGAGTCTTAACAGAGAAATCTACTCAGAGTACTTGGAGCCCAGATTCTGGTTTTGAGAAGCATCAGTAAATATGTTTATGAATCAGACTATATGTCTATAAATACCAGTGATATTTAAATATATTTTAATTATGGGACCAACTTTAGTGGCTTCATTAATAGCATAGTTAAGAACTACCAAACAAACAAAATAATAGGCGGAAAAGTCCCTGGAAGCCACAAGTTCTTCCATCCCAAACCCTTACACTGATCACATTGCTAAAGTACAGCAATGGGAGCATTACCTCTGACAGAGCAATGCTGCTGCACATACAAGGATAGTTGCCAATTTTCCCTGCAGGTGCTTCACTCATGTGTGGGAGCTCCAGGAATGTATTGACATGGCTGCTTACCAAAACCAATTCTCTCTGAAAAACACAAAAATACAGATGAAGATTTGTTTCATTACAAAGTAGTCCTGTTTTGAGGAGAAATAGGATTACAATGCATGCAATCATCTTTCCACTCCTCAAAGAGCAGCTTCAGCAGCTGAGCTGACTCAGTGAGCTGAGCAGCCAAGGCAGCTCAGTGGTTGCAGAGGAACGAATTCCTTGGTTCAGGGAGAAGGTGCCTTTGTCTGTGGAGAATGGGCATTTTGGCAGCACTTCCTCAGCTTGCAGAAGCCAGAAGTGGTATTGGGTTGACAGCATCTGGGAAGCAATGGGGCACAAAAAAAAGTTGATTTTATGCACACCTATATGGAGTTCCTGTTGTTATTTGGGATTGGGAACTGGTAGAGTCAAACAAAATGCTGAGCGACAAAGGAGTTGCTTCTTACTCTCTTCTGTCACTTAGCAATGTCATTCTTCTTTATTTTCCACCTTTATTTCCCCTCACTTTTAGTCTCTAAGTTTGTAATGGAACATTTTCCATTTCAGCACAAAAGAAAACAGTTCCTCTGAGTTTGTGGACCATATATTCTACAGGAATTGTATATCTGAGCAATTTTTGGCGTGTCTGTTGAATCCAAAGCATAAGCACAGTGACTGAACACATTTCTCAGTTTGAATATGAGCAGATCTCTGTGACAAATCTGCCACTGTTGAGTTGCAGGGCATATTGCAGCCCACCCAGCAGGCTGAGATTCTGCAAGGGTTGGAAAATTCCAAGGGCATGAGTTACAGCTCAGGCCTCAGCACATGCCTGACTTCAGAGAAACTTACAGAGATGGCACAAGGACACCTCCAGAAGGGCATTTTCTTTTTTCATTGAAAAAAAGGTGTTAGTAGTGTAGATAGGCTTCAGCTCCCAGGTGGAAATTTATTATAGTGGGTCTAAAACTAGGAAAAGTCAGAGCAACCTTGATAGTGAAAAACTTGAAACACATAAAAGAAATTAAATAATAAATAAGAAGGCAGGGAAATTGCAGTCATATTGGCTAATTGACATGTGAGAACAGTCTGCTTTCTGAAATCTTAAATGATTGGCACCAGTTTGCTCCAGCAGGGAAACTCCAAGGGTGATTTTTATTTAGTGATAGTATTTTGCATAATAGCACCCAGTTTTATTTGCCAGGCATGCAAATGCTGGTGGCCTGGACATGTCACCTCAGTATCTGAGACCTTCTGCTACCATTATCCTGCTCTTCCTCATGGAAATTGCTCAAGTCAAGCTGGTAAGGCATAAGTAGTACAGTGCAAACAAACACAGGTACACACTCTTCTATACAAATGCTTTATTAAAAATGCTTCTGGGGTGGCCTCTTACAAAACATGTAGAGTTAAAAAAGAATCAAGACAAACTGTTATCTATTACAATGCATTGATGATTTTTATCATTCCAAATGTCTAGTCAGTGGCCAGATGTGAACAGTTTTACTTGCTGCCTATGTATGCTGCAGATTATCCATTTTGAGATATTACTCTACATAAATGTGGAACTCGAGTCAAGTCTTGGTTTAAAAAAAAACCTTCATATATATTTCAAAATATTTGTCACTACAATAGAGTGTAGGAAAAATAAGAATTATTTCTAATATTTACACAAGGACAAACAGCACAGACTTTTACAAAATGAAAAAAAATACAGTACAGAAGCTTTTTACAATCTCTCCAGTTGATACTCTGAAAGATCCAGCCTTTGAAACTGCAATGTCAGAGACAGCTAAACTTCTTACCTCCCTTTTCTTCTTCCCACACCTACCACCCCAATATTCAAACCCTTTACTCAGTAAAAATGCAGAATGTTAAGATATAACAAATGTTTTCTTCTCAGAAAAAAACATGTCTTAAAATATATATATATTCAGGACAGATCCTGTTTCCCTTATGTTACTAGATTTACATGTGTAAGGAATAAAATTGACCCTGTAATTAGAACTGAAAACACAAAGATCCAACAGCAGAAGACAATTCCAGTGTATTTTGTTATGCTTCCCTTCAGCTTCAAAATTCCTGTTGTGTCCATGATGATGTCAGTTTGCTGCACAGCCACATTCCCCTTGGGACTGGGGATAGGCTTTAGACAAGGGGTCAGGCTTTAGACAAGGTCTGCACTGGTGTGAGAGAAAAGCAAAGACAGCACTCACCATTCAAGTGTTGGTTGTTACTCACTATACAGTGGTTTTTACTATGGATCCTGCAGTGTTCTGAGGAGCTTTGGCCAAATAAGAACTTGCTGAGCACTTAGTACAGGCAGCCTGTTCCTGAAGACAGGATATTTAAAGATACAACCACATTTCTGTTATCACTTTAAAAAGCACAGCAATGTTAGTGTCATGCCAGAAAGAGCTTCCTGCCTAAGGCAAACTGTAACCTCTCTAGGACTTCTGTAGAGGACCCTGGTTGACAGCAGTATGAGCAGTGTCTGAGGAGAACTTTTCACTATTCTTGCTCTTATGATCCCTGACTTTTCATGTGGAGCTGCCAAATGTGGAGTGTTTGTGATTTCAGTATAATTGCTAACAAGTTTGTGGCTGTCAGGAGGAGGATGCAGTGTGGTCCTAGAGACAAAAGGCTACTGCTAACCACCTGCCCATGGATCATTTCCTCCCATAAATAACTATACTTTGGTGTCCTAGATTCCTTCATTTAAACCTCTGTCCCTTCCCTGGAGTACAGTGTGTTGTTTGTGCTGAGGCTGCTGTAAAAATGGGTGTTAAACTGGTTGAGCACTGAGTTGCTGTGGCCAAGGTGACCTGAAGGCATGGAATTGGACCACTCTCCCACACCATGGCTGGGGATACTGGAGAGTGGGGAGTAGGAATTGAAGCCTACCATGTTCTGCCCCATTTTGTCAATGGGTTCAGAGCTGAGTCCCATAGGCCCAGAGCGACTCCCCGAGTTGGAGCCGTGGACATAGGCGGTCATGCTGGAGAGGAAGTTACTGAGGCATGGGCTGCTGGAAGAGGGAGGAGGAGATTCTTTCTCAGGTGAATTGTCAGTCCCAGGGGATGAGTTCTCCAAGATATCCTGATGCTCTGCAGCTTTGGGGCTGCCAGTCAGGGCACCATCCTCGGATTTTTCAGATGCAGGAGTAGCAGCACTGGCCTCAATGTCAGACTTTCTCTTCCTCTTCCTGCGAAAGTTTCCATTGTCAAACATCTTTTCACAGTTCGGGTCCAGAGTCCAGTAATTCCCTTTTCCTGTCAAAGGAAACAAACCTAAACTCTTAGTTTAAAAATATGCACACAAACCAAAAAAAGTATTCATTTAAGGCTTTACAGTGTTTCTGTCATTTCACAGAAACAGAACAATTGCATGAGCAATACACATGTATTTTTAGTCACTCAAAAGTAGAAGTCTGTTGAATTCTGAAAAAAAGTTTAAAGTTCTGGGCTCTACCCCTTAGCCCTGAGTCATCACACAAGCAAAACTACAAGTGGAGTCACTGCAAGGGCTTTTTGTTTTGTTTTCTTGGTGAGGGAAGGAGGTTTTCAGTACACAGCTGGTCTTCTGAATTTTTGGCAGAGAGTAATCAAATCCCACACTGTGCTGCTCCTCCACATTCAGTAGGGTAGCATAGGTTTCTAACAAGACAGAACTAGATTTTTGGCCCTCTGTTGCAGAATAATTTCAATGAGTTTTTAATGTTCTCAAAGGTTCTTAATTCCTATTGATAGGAAACAATGAATAAAGGAATAGCTGACAGCCTACCAGCCAAGGGGTTGGTGATGGCAGAGGTGTGATTCCAAGCAAAACTCTGATTGAAACAAACAAAATAAAAGCAGCCTGCTCTCCTCTTGAGAATTAATGCTGACTCCCCAAAGCCATTGGCTCTCTTTGACAAATCCCCTTCCCTTTAATTCCCAGTTGAGTTTGACATAAAACATGCATTACACCAAATGGGTCTTGAGTGTGCCTTGTCCAATTAAATGTCCCTGAGCATGCTGAACATCATGCTCAGCTCATTGATCCGTTCTTGGGAAGACCCAGAGCAGGACAGAATTCCCTTCCCTCCAGAGAACTCACAGCAGCACTGATTCACACCTCAGCTATGCACAGCTGCTTTCTAGTTCAGCCTTTTGAAAACAAACTGCTACTGAGTCTATGTCCTGTATGTGGCTACTGTGTCTCTTTACAGCACGGTAGGTATTTGAAAATTAATCAAGTTTAGTTAGAGGTGGGGGAAAAGGTGGAAAGGGCTATACCTGGATCATCTTCATCTCGAGGCACCTTCTTGAAGCAGTCGTTGAGAGACAAGTTGTGCCGGATGGAATTCTGCCAGCCAGCTTTGCTTTTGTTGTAGAACGGGAAGTTGTCAGCCACGTACTGGTAGATCTGGCTCAGCGTCAGCCTCTTGTCAGGTGCCCCGTGGATGGCCATGGCAATGAGGGCAGAGTAGGAGTAAGGAGGTCTCACCAACTTCATGAGCTCCTCTTGGGACGGCAGGGGAAGCCAGCCAAGGTCAGTTCCTCCCAAGCCGTGCATGTTCGGCAAGAGCTGCCTCTGCATCCCGTACGACTGAGGAATGAAGGGACTGGCGTTGGATCCTGGGAGATATGGTGGTGGGGTAATGGAAGGTCCATTTAGCCAGAGGTAGGGGTTGGGAGTGGCGTTGTAATCCGTCGTCTCAAAGGTGCTTGGTCGCTGGGGACTCGGGATGTTCTGTGGATGGAAAAAGTTCTCGTAGTAGATATTCATCTCCGGAGGTTCTTGGCCGATATTTGGGAACTGTGGGCTGCAGCGTGGAGGGGAGTGCGTTTGGGGGTCAAAGAAGCTCATGCTCTAACCCAGGCAGCTGGTGACTTGTGACACACCTGTGCTAGTGCTCCTTTCCCGGGACAGGTGCATCACCTGTGCCCTTCCCTAGGTACTTATGCACCTGTAAATGTTTCAGCCTGCGCTGCAGGCTCCACCCCACAGCCCTGAGTGGCTGCAGATGAGGACGATATCCTTTTTGGAATGCTGGCAGTCCCAGTCAGTCCCTGATGTCACATCAACCAAATGTGATAGTTACAACTGTTTATCTTCTTAAATGAATGAAGGAATTTTCCACTAATGTGATGCACATGAAGAAAGCCTAAGGCATCTTGAAGTTAAAGCTCAGAGATCCTCCTCTTTCTGCCTTTCACAATGAAGCTTTAGCATTTGGTATTTTTTTTTTATTAAAGAAAAGCCATTTTGTGCTGCTGTTAGTAACACCTCAGAATGCAAAAGTCTGTCACTAGTCAATGTAAAAAAAAAAAAGAAAAGAAAAAAGAAAAGAAAAGGTCAGACCTTTTCCTTTTGTAGCTTTAATTGCAGACTTGCTTGTACTTCCCCCTAGGCAATCACAGTACTACAGGCAAATTCTGTAGCTGGTTACTCACGTGAGTTATCTTACTGATATAAATGGAATTAACTGCCTAAACTAAGGATTAATGTTGGGAGGAAAAAATTTCAAGCTTAATAATCAAACCTTTCTTTAGAGCCTTAATTGGTGAACTGAGATGGGAAATCATTATGTGCTGCTTCCTCTTTGCTGCAGGATTGGTGCAGAGAGCTCATAAAACCTCAGCACAATTTCCAAACAGGAAAGCAGCAGCAGTGTTCGGCACAGCTCTTTTTAGCCAAGTTCCAATAACTTCATCTCTATCTATACACACAAGAGTTTATTCCTTAAAATTAAGTGATAAGGAAAGACCTCTCACTGTTTTATGGTTTGGACAAATCCTTCGTGCCTTGCATGGCACCCTGTGTGTTTGAAGAAGGAAAGGGCAGAGCTCCAAACTCAACACCCTTGTGTGGGGATGGCAGCTCTTCACTGCATGAACACCTGTACTGGAGTTAGAGCAGAGTTGCAGTTCCCTTCACAGTGATATTTGCATTTTTTTTGTGATTAAGGCACATACATAATTTAAAACTTATAAATATCAGCCTAAATATCCACGCAATTAAAGAAGGTCTGGGCATGACAGGGTCTTCCAGATAGCTCATGTCCTAGAACTTCTGCAGAAACACCAGTTTTGACCCATGGATTTGAATTCCTGGCTGTACCAAAGGCCTTCTGCTTTGTCACACATTCATCTTAACCCTTTGTGCTGCAGCACAACCACCAAGACTCCTCGCTCACTGAGAATTAGTGATTCACCAATGTCATGTCCATATTGTTCCTTTGAAAGATATGAAAAAACCTCCACTGGAAATAGTGCTGAAATATTGAGTACAGAATGACAAAGCAAGCCAATTTGCCAGCTCTACAGCTGTTACTTTAAAAATACGTTTTCACTGCACAGAAAATCATTTGTACCACAACAAACAAGCTGCTACTTTAATTTGAATGGCTGAGAGCTCAGAGTATGTAAATGCTCAGTAACCTGTGCAGAGACACACATTAAACAGACAACAGTTAAATGGAACATAGTGAGACTGGCTTATTTTCCAAGTGAGAACTGCTGTGCAAAAGTGACTTGGACAAAAAAAAAAAGAAAGAAAAAACCTATTTTTCAGGAACTAATAATGTGAGTGCCTCTTTCCTCAAGGAACCAATCTGAAAATTTTTTTCACCATAAGAATCTGAATTTCAGAAATGGAAAATGCTGTTTGAGCAACATTCTCTACAGCATCCTAGTTAACTAACTAACATATAGATATATTTTTAAATTACATGTGTATTCCTGCAAATTTTGGTACAAATATTGCTAATAACCCCCCTTGATTTAGAGAAGAGTCAATGGAACAAAACATTTAAGAAACACTCACATGAATAAAAGCACATTAAATAAAGTCCCTGAATATAGTGAGAAAAGTAAACATAATACATTTTTAACCTGCTCAACAAATTAGATTTTTGCCAAAAAGCCCTTGAAAACAAGAAAAACTTGTAAATTTATTCCAAGAAGCAAAAATTCAGCTAACTGCATCATGGACTTTGATGAGTGACATCCAAATACTTATTCCCTGAGGTGCTCTGCATGCATAGTTAAAATAAAAATACACTCAAGTGGGTGCTGAGTGAATACAGGCTGT
Source organism: Erpornis zantholeuca (assembly GCA_013400515.1). Taxonomy (NCBI): domain Eukaryota; kingdom Metazoa; phylum Chordata; class Aves; order Passeriformes; family Timaliidae; genus Erpornis; species Erpornis zantholeuca. The sequence continues at coordinate 112,915 of VZTN01012070.1, forward strand.
GAAAATAGCCCAGGATTTACAAAGGGAAAAAGCATTACTTCTGCAGCCAGAGGCTGGTGGGGCCTGTAAAATCTCCTCTGCAAATGACTCCTGATGAAGTTCAGTGCAGGGCATTAGGGCAGGGTGAGCCCAAGCTGTGCTGTGCCTCTGCCTGGGGATGCAGGATGCACAGCCCTGCCCCGTGGGGCACCTGAGCAAAGTGTCCCACAGAGCCCAGCAGAGCAGGGGCTGGCCTGAGGATGGCAAGCCCTGCTTTTACAGCCAGGAGCTGCAGACACCTCTGGGCTTCTGCCACAGAGCTGTGAAAAGGGGTGCAAAGTCTGATCCCTCCCCGGCACGTCTGCGCTGGCTCAGCTTCCAGCTTCCAGCAGCAGCACTTCCCTTCAGCTGGCTGGGCCTGATTTACTCAGAGCAGAGTATAAACAGTGCCAGGAAAAAGGTACTTTGTGAGGGCTCTGGGCACACCTTGCTGCTGCAGGGTTGCTGCAGCACACACTCCTGGGCAGCTCTTCTGCTGCAGGTGCTCCTTTGCAGGCAAGGAGGCAGCAGGGAGAGAATCAACTCTGTTTGAGCTGTGGTGGCTGAGTCAGAACTGGAGGTATTTGAGTCTAGCCAGGAATGTTGTCCTGGGCTCCTCACCACTGAGAGTCTTCTGTTTGGCAGGGCTGAAAGGAGGTAGCAATCCCAGAAGTGGAGAAAACAGAAGGAAAACTGGTGAGGCTTCCATATAAAGAGGCTGCAAAAAGGTGGCATGCTGACTAAGCTACACTAACAGATCTTGTTTAAGGCTGAAAAACTCTGCAAATAAATTGGAGGCTGGTGCTGGGGACAGTTTAATGACCATTATTTCCAGGTCAGTAAGGTGTAACTAGGCAGGATGCATCATGTTTTTAACATTTCTTTTTACTGCAGTACAGTACTGCACACCCTGAGTGCATGTCTCCGCCAGCTGGAAGCCTGGTCAACCACAGACTGTTGTCAAACCAAAGACTGTTGACAATTCTTGCATTATGCAAATATTTACTCCTCTCAATTTCCTAAGTGAAGCTCCAAAATCTGCAAGGTTGAGGCCAAGGCCTGGCAGAGTCATTGTTTTCCACAGGTATTTTAGGTCAGCTCCTGTGTACCCCTCTACTCCAGCCAACAGTATTATTTCTTCACACTGAAGATCCTTCCATAAAAGAAAAGATAATATCTGAAATCTTGGGTTAAGAAAGGTTCAGATTAATTTCATTTATATTTGGATTCCTCAGCAGTTCCACTGATACTCCAAAGTAACCTGAACATAGAGTATTTCTGAAAAGCAGTGACTTGGGAGAGGTGTGTACACACCAGCACACAGTTCATACAAACTATTCCCGTGGTCACAAAGAAGAGGGAAAAATTGTTTTTAAAAGAAAAGGGTCCATGTACCAAGCAACCCACCTTGTTTGAAACAACTCACACCTGATTTCAGAAACAGCTCATCAGTTAGACATTTTTACACAGTGAAAAATCCTCTATGTCCTCAGTTGTCCAGTACATCTCTTTTAGAAGTCTTCCTGTCTAATTCCACTAATCATCTGCCCAGCATATCCACAAAACAAACCACATCATGAGAAGGAACAAGGTGTAGTAGGCAAAGCAATGTCATCTCAAGGACATTACAAAAGCATAAGAAATGTAAAATACAGCATTGAAAAACAAGGGAACTGAGCTTTATTTCTAGAAAGGCAGGTTGAACATTAAATTAATGGAAAAGGCAATATCATTTGGACCTGTGCCATAAATGCTGCAATTCTAGAATGCCCTTAGACTTTTTAAGTCTTTCAGAACAAAATCACTGTGGATTTTTGAAGCAACTTTATAACTGGGTTTTTATAAGGCTGTGAAACCTTATAAGGGCTCATAGCTGCTCTCTGACCATGAGAATCGTGATAATAAAAGTAGTCATAACTCCTACCTGCACAAAGGCCTTCCACCATCTCCTGACATATAATAACTGTGGCAGAGGGGATCAGGTGTCCCCTGACTCGTGTATTGTGACAGGCCACAGGCAGGCAAGGGCTCCACAGCTTCACTTTGGCTGCCCATGGGCTCTGTGGGATCTGCTGTGCTGAGGGACACAGACGTGGTCACATCTGCCACAGATCAGTCTGTGACAACTCCTTCTCATGGCAGAATCCGAGGTGTTCCTCTCACTTACAGGAAATTAATACAGATATAGACACTCCAATCAATCGTACTTTGCAGCCCCTGAGCAGCCATTAGGGTTCTCTCTTTTTGTTCTTCTACTCTCACCACCAAATGTGTGTTTAGATGAGAAATCAGTGATGCTAAAATCGAATGAGGTCTTGTATGAACATCAACACAACTACCAAGAAATTAATCTGTACACCCTTCCAAAACACTTCAAAGTTTAAATTCTTCTGCATTTCAATGAAATGAATTTATTAATTTCGATGCATTTTAATGATTTATAGAAAGATAAAATAGTAACATGCTAATGCTTTTGTTTCAGTCACATTTCAACATCAAGGTATTTGCTGGTATGGATAAATCAGCTCCTCCCACTGCACAATTCAAATGGAGATCTCATTGAAAAGACATTTTAGAACCACAGATTTTTCTTCAGAAAATGTAACTTCCTTTTTTTAAGGAAAAAATTTTCTTCGGTGGTCTACACCCTTTAGCACTTGCATGACACAAACACTCGGGGAAAATTAATTAGAAATTAAAGCTGGAAAGTGAATCGGTGCAAGTGCAGGGAACTTCTCTGTGGACACACCCAGCCACAAATAAACTTAAGGTTGTTTTATTGCAGCCGGGGTTTGAGAGCAGTAAATTAAGATAACCTGACCTGCTAACAGGATGATTTCGGGCGCTGTTAATGCTGGCACCTCCAGGGCAGAGCATCGCGGCTCCCTATCGCCCCCTGGCGCTGCCTGCTGGGAGTGCCCCGAGCTCCGGGCCCCGTGGGATCCTCCTGTCCCGGTGCTGCTGTCCGGGATCGCCTGCATCCGGGCTTGTGGTACCGGCACCTGGAAAAATAACCCATCCTATGTGTAAACAGTTCGAACTGTTTCGTGTTAGAATCCTTCGTTTGCTTTGGAATTCTGTGTGGAAATTCTGGTAGATTTAGAGAGTTATGTCTTTGTTTTGGATTAGTTTCCTTTACTTATTTTTGTTTGCCAGTTCTGATCTCTGGTATTCCTCTTTTCCTGTCTTGTGAAAGAAGTTCAATTGCAGTTGTGAAGGAAAAAAATCTACAAATTCAGGGACTGTGCACTCACTAGTGGTACTGAGTTTGGCAAAGCAACTGAAGTAAAGACTTCACATTCCTCAGTGTTTGTAGAATCCAGGCATCCAACCATAAGATACTTTAGTGTACAATAAAATATCATACAAAATACGAGGTTAAAGGATCTGCATCTAAACCTACTCAATCCAGGGTTGTTTTCTTACATCTAAACACATACAAATAAACACTCTGCAGAAAGTCTTCTGTCAAAATATCTGTTAAATATGGAGAGTTGTTTAGACTTTTTCTAGTTACAACAGCACAAGATTCCTACTACCTCACCTATGTAAGTCTTTTTTGGCTGCTGACCTGCCAGGGCATAGATACCTTAAATGACTCTTTTCTGATCCCCACCACGTGTCCTGTGCCTTTTGAATCAATCATCATCTAAAGCCATGGTGAGACCATCAACAGCCATGAGCTGAACTAATCCAAGCAATGGCAAGGCCTGTCAAGAGTTAACTGTGAATGGGAGATCTGTCATGCCTCTCACATCAACCTGGTACTAAATGCAGGTTGAATCCCCACACACATAATGGGGCATCTGGAGCTGCAGAATGCATTAATACACATGAAAAAAACATTATCACAGACACTGTATTTGTTCATCCTAGGGTCAGCCATAGGAAAGATCCCTCATGGCACACAGAAGCTGTCAGCTATCCTGGAAGACAAAAAACTACATTGAAAAAGGATAAACTTATGCAAAACTCAATCAGATCAAATTGTCCTCACTTTAAAACCTTGATTAAATTTATCTAACATTTAAAAGTTTATGAAATCTGTGGCCTACCCGAGGGTTGTTTGCAGAGCAATTCTTCATTTACAGTGTTAATCTTTAGCACATGCTGCATCATGAGAGGAAATCAGAACAGAAAATTACACACTGAGTCAATAAAGAACAAGTCCTTTCCTCACCCCAGAGCAGTAAACAGTGCCAATGCTGAAGTCCTTACAGCTGGGGGCAGCTCCTGGAGTGTTGCTCAATGTTGCCCCTCAGAAGGACCTTGAATGCCTAAGAGCCTAAGAGTAGGAACTGAGCTCTGGCAGGGAAATATAAATTCTATGTAGTGACTACTCCAAGGCACTCAGGATAGGAGATGGCTGCAAGTTTTTTTCATGGAGGCTTCCATATTCCTAAAAAAACAGAGACATATCCAAAAGAGGGACATATCTTCATCCAAAATATAATCAGGGAAAGAATCCTTAAACTGTTTAGTTTTCCTCCTCCTCAGAAATGTTTTGTTTTTTTTTAAATGGGTGCTGCAAAAGAGAAGTTGGCTTTAAATCCTCTGATTTGTTTTGATTTCTAAATGAGAAAGATGCTATATTTGTTGAAGTTATTCCTTTAATCTTCCCCCCCTCTGAAGAATGGACCTGTGCTTTTGTTTTAAACAGAATGCCCTAATTCTGGATGATTCCCATCGACGTTGGCATATGTACAACCCAGTCTCTGGGATAAATGTTCCATCATTTGAATAGTTCTGTACTGACACTGAAACAACAACAAAAAAGAGGATCTTTTTGTATTTTTATGATAGTTAAGCTAAAATCCTTGAAAACATCAGAGGAATAGAGAATTATGTGGTTGGATGCCTTTAAACACAACTCCTGGACCTCAGCTGACTTAAATGGAAACCAGGTTTAATAAAAACCAAAATCACTTTCTCTTTCCTACCATGCTATTTAAAAAACATATTTAACATCTCTTCTTTCTAAAAGTGCCCTCATCCCATGATCAGGGATCAAAAACAAAACCAGAGATCCAGTGATGTTTAATGTGTGAATGAGCACCTTACAGGATAACCAGTGTGGGACCAATACCCCACTGGGGCCTGGGAATAGTCAAGCTTTAAGGTCTTTTCTAACCCAAACCATTCTATGATTCTACTCACCCACAATTTCTTCTGTCTAATAAAGCAGGTTACAGGCTGTGTGTGATAGGATAAAAGTTCAATGTCGAGCAGGTACACAGGCCTATCACACATTCATGTTCCAGAACAATGTGTTCCTAAGGTCTGTAAAATCTTTAATAAAACTCTCCTTCCTCCTCAGAAACTTGATCCTTATTGACTTAGACTCTGACCATTATCCTATAACTCACACCAGCTAATTTTTACTGAGATTTTCAGAGCATTAATTTCCCCCCAGAATGAATATTTAAGTCATAATTTCATAATAAGAATTTAGTTTGACTACATAGCACAGACAGGGGCAGGCTGGAGACCCAAGTCAGATGAGGATACTCCCGAGGACCCTGACATGGGTAAATGCCAACATTTGCTCTGTGTGACCAGACCTTGCACTGACATGCACATTGCTGCCTCTAACATGGTGTTACACTCCATAGAGACACCCATGGACCTGTGTCTGTCTATAAATTAGATTTCTGCTTAATTCAAACTACAATATGCATCTTAAATGCATCTTAGGTCATTGCAGTGTAACAGCTCCGTGCAGCTCAGCTCCTCAAATCTCTGCTGCACGTGCAGCTTTCCTGCCCTGCAAACAGCTCATTAATTACAGACTCACACAACCCCATCATTACCTCAATGCCATGTGAGAGCAAAGCAGACTGTCAGCAGCCAGACTGCTGGAAATGCTGGAGAGAAGGGAAATGAGTGGCACAGAAAAGCACGTGAGAATGTGCCTGTGTTCCTGCCCTGCACGGTGAGAGGTGGGAGGGCTGAGAGCTGAAGCCATTCCTGCTGCACTCATTCCCTTGACAGCAGCCAAAGCCTGACTCTGTCCTGGAGGAGATTTCTGCCCTCTGTGCTTCACCTCCAAGAATGTCAGATACAGGTTCTGTCCCTCCCCTTTGCATACATGGACTAATGGCCTGTTGAGCTTGTGACAGAAATGGCAGCAATCTGTGCTGATTTACATTTTTAAACAGATGTTGCTATACAGGCACTTTGTTATCCCAGGACATCAATTGTCCTTCATGCTCTATCGTTTATTTGGACTAAATGTCAGTATCCACACTTTCTGGAAACCTGTGAAAGGCTGGAGCTTGTTGTCCAAACATGGTTAAAATTGCAGTTCTATGAATGCCTTGTTCTTGGCAGCTATTTTTTCTTGGCTAATTTTGCTTTTCTGCTCAGAGTTGATTGACACAATTTCAGGTTTGAAACTTGGGCTGGCAAGAGGAGGACAATCTGTGGTGTGGGACAAATAAAAAAATTATTGCTGATATTTAGTAAACCAAATGTGAACTTAAACCCTTCACCAAAAACTGTACTAAAACCTGAGCAAAACACAGGCACAAAGCTTGAACCACTGGCTTAACACCTGACACCAAACTTCCTCTAGCCATTGTGCTCCTGCCTTCATGGTATTTGTTTCTGGGCTCTTCCTTCACTTCCATTCTTCCTACTTCTTTATTTTGAGTTGCAGTATTTCAATAACAATTTACAATAACAGCTAGAGGTAAAACTCTATTATTCCACTCACCTGAAAACATAACAGCAAGATACAATAAACAAAAGGTAACCCTTAACAGGTGTTTTTACAAAGAATAAACAGTTCCTGAATCATCCTTTTCTTACTCATTTCCAGTAGAACCAAACCTTTTCTTCTAAAATACTTGTTTATTTTGTGCTATATTCGAGGTATCTGCAGATAATATTGAAGGACAGCTTTGATACCCTTCCTCCTCTCCCCCCAGGTTAATAAGATGCTAAACGTGCACCCTTCAACCTTTCTCTTTCTCTCACTCACAGATAACCTTCTCTGTTAAACTTAGAGAATCTCTATTCAACTTATAAACTTATTTCCTAGGACTTTTTCCTAGGAAAGCCTCTCTCATCCTCTGTGCCTCTTCAGAAGCATTATCAAGTTGCTGTGGAAAGCAAATGAAACAAAATGAAACAAAAGTCTATCAGAATTCATGCCAAACACTGTAGTTACTGTTAAAACTGGGCCCATTTTGTTTTGCTGTCTGTGGTTATTCTGGTGAAGGTGCATCATTAGTTCCAATGGCAAATATTCCAAACCTCCCATAGAAAACAATCACTAACTGTTCCTGTAGAAAACTGCTTCACTCTGACTACTTGCAGAGTCTAAATTCATAAAGCTAATTTATCCACTCTGTATGTTAAAGTGTTGATAGAAAAACTTAGGCTTAAACAAACTGCAAATGTCTTTCCATAGAGTCAACTCCACAGCAAGGAATAACTTTAACCTCTTTGTCTTTCCCAAATCCATAGAAATGGCAACAAGGCAGTCCCACCATCCACAACACTATATATGAACATACTTTATTTACTTAGTATAAACCTATGTAGGTGTCTGAAGCACAAAGGGATGAATGCAGGAAATCAATTATTCACTTTTAGACCCCCCTCCACCTGGATAACAGACTTAGAAAGAACTGACAGGTTATAAAGATCCTAAAGTGCTGACCTGCAGTGCTGTGGAGCTTCACACCAGTGAGGCATCACCTCCCAAGTCTACCTCACAAGGCAGGAAGACACAGAAAATCAATCTAAAAGCAGAAAACTTGGGCTTGTAGAATTCCATTTGCTGTCAGTAAAAACCTATTACCTTTTATATGACGATACCTGGAGATGTCAGGGAGAAAGGGTCAGGGCAAATAAACCAGATTTGTAACATTTTATTGAACAGCAGAAAATGTAGATTGTGTTCATTGTGCTGCTGGATGTAAGGTCAATTTGTACATGTGTAAATAAACTTCTGCATGTTTTCCACATTATAGCTGCTGTTCTGCAAATAACTCAGGCATATGGTGTCAGAGCCACAGACATCACCTGGGAAAGATTGAGGGTACAGAGCAGTGTGCTGGGAGCAGCAGAGGGATCTGAGAGCTGTAAATCCAGCTAGAGCCACACAGTAAATTGTCAGTGGCTATTTTGTGCTGAGCCATCTGTTGCCTTGGCTACACTGCCAGCAAAGGTTTAAGGATATCTGGAGTGTGTCTGTACAAGCTCCAGAAAACAGTAACTCCTCTGCTCTCTGGAAAGAGCAGACCCTGACTTGTGTTACACAGTGAGCATTGCAGTTACCCTTTCAATACATCTCACTTTGAGGAGCAAGCTTTGTCCCCAGGGAACACACAATTCCCTTTGGCCTGTACAACCAGAGGCTTCTCTTCCAGATCCCAGTGGACACCTCCTGCAGTATTTTCCTCAAATGCTGTTCCTGTGTCTGTATCAGATGTGACTTATCAGATCCCATGGGTGATGTTGTTCATATTCTCCATCAGTGCTTTTCTTTAGAGGAGATGGTGCTCTAAAATGGAATATTTGTATGTAGATATAATTCTTTTCAGTTGAGAAGTGGTCTTGTAAAAATTGATCACAGATCTGTTGAAGGTTTGAAATGATGCTCCACAGACTGCTTTCCATCTTCTGGAACTTTGGAAATGCGCTGAAAAAACACCAGAACAGATTTTCATAGGTTAAAGGTGATTCTGTGTTGGATTCAGTAATATGTATATTAATTACTTGTGGCTTAAGCTGTAGCTAGAGAAAAAAGATATTGACCAAATCCTGCATGTTTGGAATTAATTTCTCTATTCTGCAAAATCTCAAGCCAGTCCACATGATTCCAAACATTCTGTGAAGCATTTCACAACTGGATTTTTAGCTTTAGGTAGTAATTTTTCCACCATGTAAGAATGAACATTCTATCCTCTATCTAAAACAGTATTTTATATGCTGTTCAAGTTTAAATATGAGTGGATGAGATAGCACTGAAAAGCTGCTCCTTGGTCTGAAAAGAGCAAGTATGTGATAAATTGAGTGTAAGTGGATAATACTGTAGGCTTCAAATTGATAGGTTATTCTTGTTCCTACCAGAAAAATATGATTATGAACACATTTAAACTGAAGGTTTTCCTAAATGTTACTCTATGGTCCCTGAAGACATTACCCTTTTTTTTAAAAAAACCCAAACAACATTACAGAAAATAATGAATATAAGTGAAATCTATTACCTAGGAAAAAAAAAAGAAACCAAAACATCAAATCCTTTTCATTGAAAGATCAGAAAAGTTGACATGTAAAATACTAAAAGTGACCCAGAATACTCATGCAGTAATGCATGCTGGTAGTTACTACCATCTGCATTAAATGTCACCCTCCCATTGCTTGCAAAGTAGGAAAACTTGCACATTCTGCGTCCAAATAGCTGCTCTGGATATAATTTTTTTGCTGTCAAACCCTGAGTTAAATGAAATAGCTTTAATTTTACGAAAATTTTAGACATCAGTGAAACGTTCCTCGCTTTAAAGGACGTCAGCCGGCTTTAAGCAAGAGTGACATCTCCAGCGGGAGCCGATTTCTACTTTCCATTAAGCATCTCCACTAAGCATCTTGGCCCTGTGCCGTGATCGCAGCTCGGAGCCCGGCGCTGCCATTCCGGCCCCGATCCCACCGGGAATCGCCGCTCCCCTCCCTCGCTCCTGCCAGCACCGGCGCTCGGCGGGCCACCCGCGCCCTCTCGCGGTGAGGGAGCGGAACTGCACACGCACGTACCTCCCTGCATCCCTGCATCCTTCCATCCTCGCATCCCTGCATCCCTCCATCCCTGCATCCCTCCATCCTTCCATTCCTGCATCCCTGCATCCCTCCATCCTTCCATTCCTGCATCCCTGCATCCCTCCATCCTTCCATCCTCGCATC